>VZTE01001015.1:370208-461627 GCA_013397775.1 Eulacestoma nigropectus
ACACGCACACATATATAATATATATTTTTAAATAAAGCACTTATTAGAATATATATAGATTGAACAGTTATTTTACAAATGTACTCTAACTATTTGCATGTACAAGAATGTTTGATATACAAAAAGAAGGAAATTTCTCAAGCAGTTTCAACACCTCAGAGGTTTATCAGCCACACAGAGTGATTCCTCTTCTTCCCTTCTGGCTTTTTAGCTCTTCCCTACACAAACATGAGCCTAGAGGAGCAGAAAATGCAGCTGTAGTACTGATTCATTTCCCAGATTGCACAGCTCAGAAAGTCTTTTGCCCATGGGTGCTAGCTCCACCTCTGGGATTGTCTGTTCCTCTCCTATGCAACACAACATGACAGAAATCGAAGCCTGTATGATCCCACTCTAAAATTTCATGTAGATTTTTAATTAATTCAATTAGCTTCATGAATAAGGTAACTAGATATAAAGCAAAATAAAGGTGACCTACCTGTGCAGCCAGAACTAAATTGCCCTTAAACATGTCCATCTGTATCTCTCAGAATGTGAGCTATACAGAGAAGTTATTATAAATAAATAATCTGATATCCCTGTTAATTATTATGATTTAATTATGGTGTCTTACTCCTTGCAGGCATATTCATGAGTTACTTTTTTTGTGTTGTCCCAGAGAACATTATTAATACACATCGAAGGACACAGTCTAGCCATGAATACTAATGAGCCATTCAAAGTAAAGTTATGCATTAAATTCTATGAAGCAGGAGGTTTCACTCACTAATTCCACTTAGTGTACCACTATAGTTATGTTGTCATTAGTTAACAAATACTGCATTGTGTATGGAAATGTTGCTCTTCCATACTTGTTATTGCAATTTTTGATACATAAATGTCACTGTCAGATATGTAATGTAGAAAGCATGTATTATACTAAAAAAACCCACCACGTGCAGTATATTTGGAGTTGCCTTATAGCATTTATGAGTTGGTATTCAACATAGTAAGAAAGAAGGTATCATTTTCAGCAGCAGTAAGACAAAATTCAGTCAATCTCTTCCAGAATGTAGAAGTAATTGGTGATAAATTAATTATTTAATAGGAAACTTTCATTAATTATATGTGCTTTAGCCAATTTCTACACAAGTTTTTTAAGCAACTTAAAAATTTGGAAGCAGCTGTCTCACAGGTGTTCTGATTTGGCTGTCAGAGCAGCTTACTTTTTTTTGCTTGTAATCAAAAGTCAAACCAAAACTGAACGTTTTCTAGATCCTTTTAGTGTTATGCTTGACTTAGTATCAGTGAATCTACTCAAATGAATAAACATGGTTCCGCGACCGGGGCTAGCTGCCCCCAGACCCCTTTGTCAGGGCTAGGCAGTCGACCCAGGATTCAGCCTGCAGCCACGAGTTCCGCCCCTTCGGTTCCGCAGCCGCCGCTGCTGGGGCTTCGCGCAAGCGGGCAGCTGCACGTGCTCCTCAGGGCAGAGGAGGAGGTGGTGAAAGCCCAAAGACCCCGGAGACGAAGAACGAACAAGGAGGGGTATCCTTCCTTGGACCACAGCAGGTGTTATTAGCCGGATCCGGGCGGAAGAGATAGCTCCCGGAGAGGACCCGCGCCGAGGGTTTTAAGGTGAGGAAAAATGGGTGGAGTTTAGGGCGAGAATCAATAGGAAGGGGGGAACTGGGAGGAACCAGGGTACAATCAACCAACGGGGTGATAACCAGGGGGAGACCGTCAGCATGCACCTATGGGGTGCTGAGCGGCTTGGAGGGTTCTGGAAGAAGAGGCATGGCTAGCTTTGGGGGGGGGCACGAGGCTTAAACTCGGGAACTGCCCAGAGAGCCACCCTCCGATTCTGATTCGTCAATCCAGGGGAGAGCCCTGTCCGGATTGACAAGAGGGGGTCTCTGGGGCGACCAGGAGGATGCCTGAGCATCCCCCAACATAAACATAGACAGCGAATGTAATTTTGGACATCCCAGAGGTATTCCACCTAGCCTGCAGATGCTGCTGTGAGAAGGGAGCCCATGCTTCATAGGTCCATTTTGTGCTCCAAGGCTCTGTGCACATCTCAGGCTATTCAGGATGTTTGGAATGGTGCTAGATGTCTATGCTTAGGTTCACAAACTGCTTTCTAGGCATTAAAAAGCTAGTAAGTTAGTTGTCCAGACTTCCTGTGTGATTAAGTGAAAGCCAGGAGCACTTCCAGTGGACAATTTGTCTTTTCCTAAAGTGGAAGTCTAAGATAGATGCCCATCAGTTATGTTTTACTGTAGTATGGTGTGGATAACCAAATTCCACTTAGACATGTCAGGCATGCACTGTGATTGGAGATGCCCCAGACTCCTCAGACATGGCCTAGGAAAAACCATGCCATTGAGAACTAGCAGGTGCACCAGGATATCCTACAGAGACTTCTAAATTATACTAAGCATCTGTGATTGCACAGATGAACTTTAAAATGGCATTCAGGATGAGACTCAGGCACCTCAATATTGATGTCTGTGTTGTCTTCATTAGAATTAGTTATTTCAACTCCAGCATGCTCAGAGGTGATGCAGGGCATAATGTTTTGCCTGGATGGAGAAACTTAGTGCCCTGTAAGACACCTAAGAATATTTGATATGGCCTTGTGCATGGACTTAGTAGAGACACATGCTCCTGTGAAACGGCGTTTGGAGTCCAGGTCTCACATCCCAGGGCATCCTAAATGGGTTACTGAATCTACACCATTGACAATACAGACAGTGGTGTCGAGAGATGTTTTCCCACTACCAACTGTTGAGTATCATGTCTCAAATGAACATAACTGCTTATGTTTGAAAAACTGAATTGCAACTTTCCCTTTCACTTTTTGATGAGATGAGTAATTCTAGAAGTATATACAGCTGCTCTGTAGTCACCTAAATTTAGATACATAGTCATACCAGACACTGAAAAAGGAAAAATAAACCAAATTCCAGATGTTAGAAACTAAAATCTCACTTGGGGTGTTTTTAAATTGTGTATTACTTCTATCTCACTCCAGTCTCTCTACCAAACTTCAGTCTAGAGTGAAAACTTGTGTGTGTGGCTACACACAATGTCAACAACTCAACAAGTCGCTGAAGACACAAAGCAGTATGGGCTTTCACTTGCTTATGGATGACTTCTAAAACTTGTCAATATTGTCAAGCATTAGTAGGATGTTCTACTTGAGTGATCTGACTTAAAATGAGTCCCACATGTTTGGAAGCAATCTCTGCTTTAATCCAGCTAACACTGAGTTACTGTTCATTGATAGAAGGCACTGAAGTACTCCTGTAGGAGTACTTTCCTTGAATTCATTAGTTAGTGAGAAATCTCATAATTATTTTGAATCCTATTATATTCTGGTAGAAAGAAAGAAGTAGAGTTACAACTGAATGATTTAAATCCTGTTTATGCTCAAGTTTCCTGGCAAATTGAATGTGCTTGTAATAGAGAAAGAAGTCATTATCAAAAAGTGAATTTTAGCAGAAATCTTTAAATGATAAAGGCTATATCTTTCCCTTTGATGCACATGTGAATCTTCCACTGAAGTCAACTAGAACAGCGTTCATACCTTCAGGATCTGGATTTGTTCATAATCCTCTGAATTTTAAATTCTCATTCCATTAAATCAAGTAAGGGAGAGAGGATTAGTTGGCAGTATCTGAGAGCTTTAATTTTTTATGGGATTTGTACATCTAATAGAAAATTAAATAAAAAATTGAGAATGCATTACTCATGAAGATGAGCATTTTAAAATGTGTCTTTTACAAACCTTGATTTTTGCATCAGGAATCTTCTCACTGTCTTTATCATTAACCAGTGGGTAGGAAAAAAAGAGATTAGAATTTCCAACAAAGGGAATCACTTTCCTTGGGATTGAATATACAGAGACAGGGTTCACAAAATCTACATGTTTACATTTTGCTGTTGGCCATGTGCAGAGGAGAGTCTCTCTGTTCTGAATTGTAGGCTGCTTGAATTTCCCTTATCACTATTTTGATGACCACCATGATAGTTTTACAATATTTTATTATTTATCCATAGAGGTTGGTTTGAGTATAGGCTTTTCAGAATATCAAATATGTAGAAGATAATAGAACACTACAGAAGAACTTAACAACATAATGCTCTGCTAGATCATTACCCCATAGAATTATCAGCAATAATTTAAATGCACTATGTCCCACAGACAGTTCAAGTAAAACTTTCATTGTTAGTCAATTAATGTATTTTCCACATATTTTAAAACAGTCTATTGTTATAAACATGTTTAATCATGGACATGTGACATTAGAATTCAAAATTTTTAGTTCCTTAATGTAAGGGTAAATGGATTGAAAGAGCATAGGATTTATTAAGCTACATGGTTGCAGACTATTTGTGTATTTGTGTAAAAGAAATAACAGATAACAAGGAAAATGAAAGATTAAGCATACAAACACACTGTCAGTATTGTGAAGGAGGTGGTATTGGAGACAGTAGTGAAGACTAGAATTCTTTGGTTGTTGCTTGATGGGTCACTGAAGGATTTGCTCAAGCGCAGCCTTTCAGAGGGTCTGTCCAAAATTTGTCACTGGAAATAAGGTGTCAAGGATATAATTTTGAGTATTTTGGGATATCAGGAAGAACTTGTGAGTTATGTAAACCTTGTTAAGAGGTGTTTAGGGGAAGCACCAAAGGTGTGGAAAGGAAAAAAAGAGAGAAGATCATGGAGTAAACATGGGAGAATGAAGGTGGGAATAAAAGGCTTAAGACAGGTGTGAGTTGGCCAGTGTGCTATTCTGTCTGAGCCCAGAGCTCTGCAGCTATCTGCTACAGCCTGTCATATCTTGCTACTAAATCCTATTCTCATCTTTTTCAGTGTAATTCAGTCTCTTCTATGAGTGATTGCTGCAGTCTAAGTGCCAGCAACAGGAGAAAAGGTCACAAGGCCAGGAGACCTAGGTTCCAGCAGCCAGAGGGACCAGCATGTAGAACAGGGCTGGTTGCCAGCAACCAGAGACCTGTGGGTGTTTGTGTATCACAGTGATTTACACAACACCTCTATTCAATTAAAAGCTATTCATTCAGGTATGCATATGCAATCCACTAACTTTGAGCTGAACTAGCTCACAAGGAGAAGGAGACCTGCATCTGGAAGGACTCGAGGTCTGAGTAAGTGGTAGGCGAGGAAGCCTGAGGTCTGGGCATAGACATTAAGTTAGGCATAAAATAGAGAGCCCGCACAATATCTAAGGGATTGGTAACAGTGGGACTGCCTGTAAGACGAGTATGAGTACTCAGGAGAAGATCAAACTGAAGAAGCTGCTGAGCAGGAGAAGATCTGCGCACAGGGAGAGGGGGCCCAGTGTGTGGGTGTGGGCATTACACAGAATTAGAGACTGTGATGATATTCTGGGCCATTATCACTGTGGGTATGAATTTGGAGAATAAATTGGGGAATTGTCCTGTGAATTCTCTCCTGATTTTGGATAGTATGTGTGTGGGGCTTGTTTTCATTAAAAAACTTTAATCTCGATCAGCCAGAGGAGGGACAGGCTCTCTGTATCTCTGTTTTCTGTGAGTTTTCACAACGGTACATATGCATGCTGCTGAAGACAACAGTCTGCACGGCCAGCAGCTTTAGTGTGCATGTGTGTGCCCAGCCTCTCTGGAATACTCACTGAATGCTGCTACTGGCTGGACCCATAAATGGGCACAGCAGCAGCAGCAGCAGCCTCATCTCCTGGGATGGAGAGACCCTCAGGTGCTGAGACATCCTGGCTGTACTGCAGTGGCCAGGAGGAAATACCTTCCATATCCTGGGGACTGCTCCCTTCGCATCCTTAACACTCAGCATCTTCATCAGCTGTTAGCAGTTCTGCCTTGTATACCCCGTCCAAGTTTATTGTAACTGGCCTTTAAATAACATAAATTACTTTTACTGCTACAAATGGAATTAGAAAGACTGATGAAAATGAAACTGACAGTTTTTGATTTTGAGGGGTTTATTTTTCGCTTTAGAGTTTGGAGACCTTGATGGATGCAAGTCTTTTATCATGCCATTTGGTAGAAAAAGGAAGAATGAAAAAACAAAGCAAACCAAAGCAATGATTTGACCTTTGTCCAACCAAAAAAACTGTGAAAGTGGCAATAGTTACCATCTGTCAAAACTTAGAAAATGCTAAAAATTAAAAATAAAAAACGAAACTGATAATTTAATAGATTAAGCTACTAAAAACCCCAACCCCATTACTTCTCAAAATCTGAGTAGAGATTTTTTTCTTAAAAAACACATTTCTTTGAAGGGAAAAAAAAATCCAACCCAATTAAATCCCAAGTAATAAAAGATAAACCTTTGCTGAATTTAATACTTCTGATTTGCAGATATTGAAAAAAAATTCTATTCATGGAAGCGTAATTTTTTTGCTTATGCTGATATTTTGCTTTTTCTCTGAGCATCTGCTGCCAGCAGACATCAAAGATGGAATATGGATTTAGGTGACTGCTTCTTCTGTTCTTACATTAAATAATTTATTTCTGGTCTTGCCACTCTTGAGTTAAACAGCTATTGAAGGTTTTGTTAAAATTATGACATCAAGCTGTTTGGACTGAAACTAGAACAGAATATCATAGGTACCAGGACAGTTCTTCCTTACCATGCTGGCTAAAATGTTCTTTGAGCTATTCACATCATTTTACACAGCTTGCTCAAGTCCAGCAAAAAAAAATCCAATGTAAGTTACTAGGCATTGTAGGGTCAGGTCCAGATCCAATGAGGCATTTAAACTCCTAGCATCTATTTAGTTCTTCAATTGCCCATTTAAACAGCTAGGAACATAAATATGTGCTAGAACAATAAATTATCAACTGGATTTGAGACTCAGTTCTGCGCTGTGATTTTGTGAAACACCAAAATTGTTTTGTCATGAAACTGTGGCTAATTAGGATGCTACCAGTTGTCTAGACAGTCACAGCTGCCCTGAAACCACTCTTGGAAATAATTAAAATTGATGGCCTTAAGCCTTTTGATGATCTCTGCAACAAGGGAGCATCAACTCTTACAGTCCACTCAAATCTATATGCTCTCATTGCAAAAGACTCTTAATAAAAGCCAAGGAGCTGGCTTTATTAGTTACTCAATGTTATTAGCAATGTGTTTCACATTACTAATTTTGAATTCACTAAGTAGCAGCGCTTTTTCCTTTTTTTCATTTCCCAGCACAATTGCATTTGAAGTCTCTACATAATAATGATATAAAAGCCAAGGAGCTCTCGTTATAGACTGAGCCTACTGCGTCATACCCTGAATTACTCACGATTTGCCTGTGGAGCGTGTGAGTATAAAGGCAATAATCTACTATTGTTCCTAGGCCAGACTAATCTACACTTCCACATAAGTTAAAAAAATGATGGGGCAGCAAGAAAGGGGAAGAAATTTCAACCTTAACTCACGGCTTTAGCAGAGTGTCCAGTCTTATACTGTCAGCAATGTCAAAAAAAGCAGAGCCACAGAGTGTTCAAATTTCAAAATTGCTTGCAAATTTTCACTGAGCCATTTGTCCTGTTACAAGACAAATATTTTCCCCCTTTACTCTTTGTTCCTTTTTTTATGCCAGTCAAATTGCTGCTGAACTTTGTGCTGGAGGGTTGAGGACAGAGTGTGAGAACTGGATGGGGAGAAAAGAGCTGCAGCACAACCCAGTGAGCCCCTGTCACCACTTCCCAATACTTGTTATCCAGAAGAGTGAACCAGATTTAGCAAGATGATAAGCACAGGTCAGACTCTGCCCTTTTATGCAATGTTTAATCTACACAAATTCAGTGCCACTGGTTACATTTACACCTGTGGAAATCAAGTACTTTGTTTTGGCCTTCTAGGGGTTTCTGCTTCTCCTAGCCTCAGGGCACTCTATTGAACAACCTCCAGGCAGGCTCAGCAATGCTCCTGCTACCCTGTCACTTCCACAGCTGTTACGAAGTCAAAAAGAAGCCTTTTGGGTATGGCTTTTGTACACACCTTGAAATAAAGTACTTTGAACTTTGTCAAAAAATCAATTGAGTGAGTAGGAAAATGTCTGTGAGTATCAAATGCGATCAGATTCCCCAGTTAATATTCATTGCTGAAAAGAGACTGCAACAAGCACTTTGGATCCTTTGAATGCCACCTGACAACTTTTCCTTAATATGATGTTTCTTGTCTGTCTAAGATGGTTCATGCATTGCTGTTATAAACAAATTATAGCAATTTCTGCTCTATTTCCAACAGTTGAAATATATGCTATTGATTTTTCCCTCTCTTATGTAAGGTGTCTCAATGGCTTGTCTCCTTGGCTGTCTTTGTCACAGCCAGAGCAACTTCTAAGCCAAGAACTATCCAAGTTTTGTGCAAAGAATTCGAAGTTAGCTTTGAATCCTGTAACTTGACTTGCTTATCGAGGTCTGATGATCACTCTTCATGCATCCAGGGTGAAATTATACCTCTAGAGAAAGTGATGCTGTTCAAAAATTGATTACTTAGCTAGACAAATTTATGATCTTCCAGAAAAGGCATTAATCACCAAGACACACTAAAAACAGTGGATTTGAAGACAATGGCAAAAGTTTATGTCTAAATATAGGGAGACCTGGCTAAACAATTACTTCTCTTTCCATAATGTTGAAGAGCAAATATGAATGTCATTTTAGATAAGGTCGATCACTATTCAGGAGCTTATAGTCATGGATAGTAGGCTGTGCATTAGCATCACAAAAAGGTTTCATTGCTACTCTGAGGATGCAGTGTGTCTTGCTGCAAAGAGATAGATGATTTACTATCTTTTTAAAACAAAAACATAACCTCCTCGGGCAAGACCAGGCACAAGAGATGGTTCTGTTCCCATCTGACAGAAAGGAGCAATGCCCACAGCAAAGCATGCTTCTAACAGCGTGTCAACAAGTGAACTGCAGCAGTTCATGATACTGTTTAGAAAACGGGGAGATTTTACAGTATTTTCTGATAAAGAATTTCTGTAAATACTATGGAGAACTTAGTCAGTGAGTATTAATTTGTTTTGAGTGGGAAAGAGGCTACAGGATGCAGAACTAATTACCAAATACTTAAAGAGGAAAACAACTGATCAAGTTACAGGTAATTAATTAGCATCTATTTGATTGCCATCTCTAAAGGACTATTTCTATAACACAAAACCAGGAAAAGATTGTTTTAACATGTAGTCAGCTGTTAAATCATCAGAAAATTTTCTTTACAGTACAAGTGGTTAGCTTTTCCTTTTTGCTATAAAAAAAAGGGAAAAAAATGGTGTACTGTAAATGGATCCGAAAGTGACATTACACCTTTGTGGTGCTTAGAATGGTTAGTGTCAGTGTTTTATAAGATGATTGTTTTGTGTTTGCTTTTTTTTTTCTTTCTCTTTTGTCAAAGGACAGTTTGATGGGTTAGGCTTTTTATATCCTCTTTTCCTTCTAAAAAGAAACAGGAAACATAGCATTTAGTTGTGAAAGAGACTAAAATAAAAGTATTTTGTGGCAGATGGGATTTTTATGAGCTGTTTGTCACTATATACCAGTCTTGTTAAGGAGAAATCGTTTTCTGCTTCATTACACTAAGATAGCTCTGTTTAGGGTTCCACTCAGCTGTGAAATTACTTTAAAACTTCTATAAGGAATAGAGATGGGATTTTTTATAAAAAAAAAGATTGCTAACACAGTATAAGGAATAGAAATAAAATGGTCAAACACACTGTTGTTTTAGAAGCAGAAGGGGATACAGAAATGTTGAATTGCACACTTACACTTAACCTGCTGGTTTAAGATAAAAAGAGGCTCCAGAGTACTATTATTTTCTACACTTACAAAAGGCAACGTTCACATTAGTCCACATATAAAAACTAAAAAGATATTAGGGGGAAAAATTAAAACAAAATTGGATTCTTTATGCTGCTTTTGAGGCAGATAAAGTACAAACAAAAGAATTAGATGCACACAGATATAAGTATGAAAATACTGGGCCAGATCCTCATTTGTTGTCCATCCATGGACCCTGCCAGGATTACACTGTTTTTATGCTTTTCTCGAGTGTAAGCTCTAAATCTTTAGACCTTTGCATCTTGCCCTGGGCAATTACAGTTTAACATACTCCTCATTGCAGTAATCACGCATGGGCAATAACTCCGCGCTCCTTCAGGTGCAAAGTCAAAGACAAAATCCCGTTTATTGCACAGTCCTAATTCCCTAAATACCCCCACAGAACAGGATATAACATCATGTGAACAGGAAAGATGTTCACCACAGTGTCTCCCTATCACCTGGAGCAGTGCACAGACATTGCCTATTATGGTAACAGGTAAACAATCCCCTATAAGGTCACAAACTACAATCTTCACTTCTCACAGCTCCAGCTTTGTCCACAAGCCACAAACCTCTCTCCGCCCATCCCCGGTGACCTGGATACAGTCCCAGGGTCACCTCTGGGCCCAGGAAAGAGGCTGTCTCTCCGGCCTTCCGGGTTTAATCTCTCTGTCACCACATAGTGTAACCCAACACCTCATAACCTCTCTTTGTGGTAATTCTCCACTGTGACTATGTTTCAGTCCCTTTTTTTCATGTCATTTCTCTTTCACTCCTATTTTAATGCCGCATCAAGCCTTTTTTCTATTATATGAACTTTATATAATCTGCAATAAACCCCCTTCATTCTTAGTGTATCTTGTCATGCTTTTGTGGAAAGTTCATCGGAAAAGAGGCTTGCCACAAGGTAAAGCTGGATTGCAAGGACATGGGTGACCCATCTACAGCAGGGGCCAAAAACCACTTAGTGGGCACCTCTTCTTCGTCCTGCCCTGCTTGTACTGGTGTGGACTCAAAATTTTGGTGTAGAAATGTAGAAGAGGCTGACCCCTGTCAACTCCTCACTCTATATATGTTTTAAAAGTTAGTAAATGCCAGTGTCTGACCCTAACTCCATATTCACAGTCCTCAGGTCAGCTTCTGGGAATGGTCTATTCTTTTAGTAGCTGGAAGCTTTCTCTTAACCTTCAAGACCATTGTCAACCTCTCTCCTGCTAATTTTGCATGGGCTGTAAGACACAGTCCCTGACTTTCCTATTCTTTTTACCAATGGGCAAGAAGGAAAGGAATTTACACCTGCTGTAAGAGTGTTGCACACCTCAGTGTTCTGGGGATGATTGCACCTGGAGAAGTCCAAATGATCTGTTTCATCACTGTCAGTCACTCCCAACCTCCTACTTCAACTGAGACAGTCTTCATCAATGTTGTATTTCCCTTGGGCCTCCTCAACAGGAGAATTTCTAAACTTTTGGATTCTACATCTACTTCGCCATAGTCCACAGAGCACTTCCTTAATGTTGGAAAATCTCAACAGGACAGCTATATATGAGGTAATCACACCAGACTCTGTTGTAACGAATTGATAAAATAGTCACTTAATGCTGTTATTTGCCTACATTTGAGTGACAACTTTTTCGGATGAGCTGAAATATACTCAACACTCAGGCAGAATAAGCCCTTCTGAAAAAGAAGGCAGTAGCTGATGAATATTGATGAGCAGGTTTCCCATTTCATTACCCCAAGTTTTAAAAAGAATAAAATAATTGTTTATTCTGGACAAGAACATTTAAACGGGGCAACTTGTGCTTGAGAAATTTTTATGTCAAAAACCTGGCTACATATTGTCTTTATGCATATGCATTTACAGAAGTGATATGAGTAGGAGTTAACTTCTAATCTTTTGAAGGACCTTCTCTTTTAGATTTGCTTGTATATTCTTCTTACCAGTTCAAAAAAAAATTTTGTCTCCTGATCATGTTTGCCATGGAGAACTGATTATTTCAAAGTGTGTTAATTAGATGTTAAATTTGCAACTTAAATTCACCTGACTTGTGCGTGAGTCTTTGTGAATCAGGTGTGTGTTCCATGAAATAGAAGAAGTCATATTTTTAGCATTACTGAAGCTGCATACTTAGTTCAGAAGATCAGTATCATTAATTGCACTTTTTTTTTGCCAGTTACATGTTGTCTATGTCAAATCTTCTTAGTTTTGTTAAGTTTCTGATTAATTCAAATCTCCCAATACTAAATTGATGTACATTTTCCTAAAAGCTCTTTTAAGGTTTGACTCACACATTCAGTATTTTTACAGCTTCTATTGATAATACTATATAAGAAAATTGCAAGTGAGACTAATTTATGACTAAGTTATCCTTCCCAAAGAATTGCACAGTGAATTACTTCACACTCACATTGTAACTTTGGATCAGCTTTCTGAAGGTGCTTTAGCACAGAGGTGTGATCACAAGCACTGCTCTCTGTACTTACAAATTTTTAAGTACTTGTGTAATTGCTTAGCTCTTCACACCTGTGGATCGAGACACAGCTGTTGTAAATTTCTTTGACTCTTTGACTCAGTGTTACTCTTACAATACATATTTTATAGATAGATCGGTTTTTAAAGGGCTGCAAACCCTTAGCATAGCCTGACAGCAGCATTTTAATAATCTTCTAAACCTCCTCAGATCGCTCACACAGCACACCAAGAATTGTTGTATTTGGGAATGACTGCCAAAATCCAGATCACACCATGAATAATATATGATCTGTCAAGACTTGTGAGCATTAACATAAACTGTCTTGATATAGAAAGGCAGGCTCATAGTAATTGTATCTCTAATCACCAAGGAGGAATTATGGGGATACTAAGGAACCTTCTATAGCATCTCTTGATCTCTTACGTGGAGTTTGCCTCATAATGAGAGATTTATTTCCTACGTCTCTTCATTCCCCAGTGAAATCAGGAGAAGAGGTGAACAAAATAATATGAAAATGCCTACTCTGGCATGGCTTGTGTGCAATGCACAGGATATTATTGTTCCAGACTGTGATTCCCTCTTAACTCTACAGGCCTTGTATATCTTTGAGTTATATGTGGAATGGCCATGAATGCCAGTGTACCAAGATAGTGGACAGTACTTGATCCCACAAATTATATTCAAATATGCAAGTTCAGTTATTCAAATGTTCTTAAGACAAATGTGGTCATCCACAAAGACAGGGACTAATTTAATCTAATTTTAGATCTAATTAATAATCAGATTGGAAATCTGATTTTTTTTAAAGGTAACTGGGTTGAAATTCTATGATAATACAACCTAACAGCTGGCAATTGAGAGGAAGAATAAGAAGAAGAGGTATTCAAACAGGTCATCTGCACTACTTTTTTTACAATCTAAGAAGACAACAGCTTTAGTTTTGCATGGGAAATGCAGGGATTGATGGTTACTAATACGGTAACACTTTAAAGTACTGTAACCTCCCAGTATGTGACAAGAAAACCAAGTTATTGAGCACAGGTTTTTCCATCCATGTGAACTAAAATTAGAAAAGGCAAAATAAATAGTACAAAAAGGTAGAAAATTTTAATTTTAACTGCTTCTTGAACTATTGAAATCAAAATAGGTCCTACCTTAGACATATTTACCAGTCTGAAATTAGAGTCTTAACTGACAGAAAAAGACATAACTCTGTGACAGCCAAAGGTAGTTTACCTAAGCTGAGAATCTGTTTTACAATATTTTTCTCAAATGATGTCTCTAAGCTATTAACATGACTAGAACAGAAGTCAAAATCTGTCCTTTGGCCACCAATTATGACCTGATGTGTAGCACACTAACTAAAGCCGTTTTTCAAACTGAATGCACTTACAAACTGTGAAAAAGCTCGAGAATCCAATTAAGGAAACTTTAAATGACTAAGCTCACATTTTGAAAGTAAAGAAGTAGTCTGTTTGCTTGCCTACAGAGAATTTCCAGGCAGATTTTATTACGAAAAAGCTCAAGTACTCCAGGCTTAGTGACAGCTGAATCCTACAATATGCTACATTTGGCAGTAACTCTTAGAAGAGATGTATGTGTCTCCTTTTCCTGTTAAAGATAAGTGTTACATCTTCAGTATTACTGGTGCTAAGTATAAAAGTTTCCATCAGGAAGATGAAGAACTAGTCAGTTACTCTCAGGTGGCTCTACTAGACAGGTTTTTATAATCTTGCTATACTTCAGAATGTCAGGCACTTCTTTATTTCAAAAAATGTAGAAGGATAAAACTCACAAGAAAGGAAATTAGAATTAGGGGAACCAGCCAAACGTTTGAGCAAATTTATTTTCCTTGCTGCCCTGTATCAGTTCACCTGTTTCTCTGCTTCTTTCTTTCTTTATGCTCCAAACTTCTCAAAGCCTTTCTGTGGTGTTTAGGGGAAATAACTGAGTTTGTTTGTCGTTTTGGTTTTGGGCTTTTTTTTCCCTGCAAACTGATGGTTTTTTGACTTGAGATGTTACAGCTGTAGGTTTTTGGGGTTAAAAATGAAAATCTTCTCTTTAAATACCATAGGTCATTTACTCCCCCTATTCAGACAGTTTCCTAGGGCTGGAAGGGCTATCTTTGTCTTCCACAAGAGCAGCAGCAATTATGTATGGGTCACAGAGCATACATTTTTTGGGAATTGGCAACTTCTGGAAAGACATATGCATTTCCAAAATTTTTTTATTACTTCTGAGAAGATAATTCAACAAAGAGTTTATAAATTATGAGTTAGAAGAGCTTGAACGCTAACTAACCTCTGTTAGCAGGTGCAGGTCTTCGCACTGAGACTGAATCTTCAATGAAGATTTTGTTTAAGTCATGGGTCTTAAATGTGGGAGCAAGGCCCTCTCTGTTAAAGGACATAAAAATATTGCTCAGAGAGCAGTTCTAAAAGAAGACTGAAGTACCTAAAGGCTTTTGAAATACAAAGAACTTCTGAATCCAAAGGTCTTCTTATTTGCCATTCTATAATCTCTTCAGTGAACACAAACATGATTTTTTAATCTGAAACTTCCCTACATTCTTTTTGTAGTTGCCCACCATTACCTTAGGCAAGATGCCAGGTGCCTCAGCTTCAGAGAGTTGCATAAATGAAGTCTGGCTGTGACTAAAGCCCATGAGGAACCTGATCTAACATGGATCCACCAAGGTACAGTTCATCACAAATAGTACCCTTGGCAGGGGCCTTGAAGCTTGGGGAAAAGCAAGGACCTATTCAGACCCAGAGTAAAGTGACTCAACTCATTTTTCTCAAATATAGTATTCTAGTGCCATTCCAGAGACCTGGAATACTCCACCTCTCCTCTAGCCACCTCCCTAGATAGCCATGGCTACCTCAAACCCCATGTCATCCCTACCCTGTGCACACCTTCTACACCACAGGCAGTGTTATCTCACTGTAAGAAGACATGTAGACAGGGCTCTTAGGAACGTGGTTCAGCAGGGCACTTGTCAGTGTTAGGTTTACAGTTGGACATGATGATCTTTTGGTAAATGGTCTTTTGCAGCATAAATGATCCTAACATCCTATGATTCTATGACTTGAACACTTACATTTGGACAACCAAATCCTGACCTAAATTACCAACCTTGCTGTTGAATTTTTTCCTTTTTTTAAGACATGTCCTTCATTCTCTATTCTCTCTCATTAATTTAGTGACCTCTTATTTTTCCTCTTTTTTTTTTTTTTTCAGTCTCGGATAAATTTTCAGTTAGGATATGGCATAATTTCTCAATTCACAAGCATCATACACCTTTTCAGGAAGCCTCTGAAATTCTGGGGTTAGTTTCTGATCAGACAACAACATGCTTAGATGACATCTGTTATAAAGGATTTAGAGGAAAGAAAGAAGACACAATATAGAAAGTGTTTAGACACAAAATGTAAACATAAATGCACAAAGAGGTATTTATTTAAGGAGGTAGCAGCCTTCTGTTGTAAGAGATAGCTGGCAAAAGAATGGGACTTCCCAAACTTTTTGAGAAAGGGTCAGTAGTTATTAAAACTGAATTTGGGGTAAAGCAAATGTAGTATTTGTCTATATACTGAAAGCTCCAGGTCTCAGCTGACACTGAGAATAAGCAGCTTGGAACACAGGTGTACAGTCCATGAATATATTCCCATGAGTGGGTAAAAATGGGTGAAATTACTCTAGGTTACTGAAAATCTGTTGTTTCCACTGTCTCTGCAGGACTTACTGTTTGTTGTCCTGCTCTGGCTGGACTGCAGCAATGGCAACCTTACTATTTACCTTTTTTTCTCTCGTAGGTATGGACAACACCAGAGCCACTTACGGCAGGTTGCTATTCTCAGCCACAAGCCAGGGACTACTGCTTTCTTCTGCACACCAGATAAACAAGCTGAGACTCAAGTATATCGTGGGGAAAATAAAAGATTTTCAAGCATGGATAATAAAGGGATTTAGACTAAAATAATTGACTCTTCTTCAAGCATAAGCAGTAAGTGCTGGGGATTAGTGTTCCTTTTTTATTTTTTTTTCCTTTTTGGTAAGTCTCCTGTTGTCAGTGTGTTTCTTATTTAATTAATAACACAGAGAGTAAATCATTTCCTTGTTTCCAAATTGTGACAGCTTTAGCCACTTTCAGAATAAGAGCTGTTGTAATGTGAATGAAAATCCAAACAAATATATGCTTCAGAATTATTATTTCACCCTAGAGACTTAATTTATACAAAACAGATTACTGGAATACAGTAAAATTCCCATTAAAACATAAGTCATCAATTTTCTGTTGAGTGAAGCGTAACTTAAATTATGAGGATTTAATTATAGTAATGATTATACTGTTGGAGTTGAAAGGTGATTCATGTTCTGAGCTTGATTTTTTTTGTGCTTCTTTTTCTGTATTTCTCATTAGATTCGCTCCATATGTTCCCAAAAATCTTTCTCCTATAAGAGTAACTGAGTCACTCCACAGCCGTGACTTTGTTTTCCCAGAAGCTGGTTGAAATTTAAAGGTATCAAATAAGACATTTTTGAAATACAGAGCATGACTCTAGTTAGTGCAGTAGCTCATACTTGGCACCTAAGGATCTGTAGGGATTGTTCCACAATGGTTTAGCCCATGAGAGTGCCATTTTGAAAACATTTCCTACCTACAGATTTCCCTGCCACAGGAGCATGCTGCCTCCAGCTTCCTTCTTCCCTCCAGCTGATTCTTGTCTGGAGACTGATTGTCAGCTCCCCTGTGGTTTCTCACTGCTTTTAGCTTGCTTATTCATGAAATGGAACATCATCTGCCATTATCGCAGTGTTTCTTCTAATGCTGTCTCCTGATCAAAAACACCTTTTACCTTATTGAAAAATTCAAGATTCTTTGGTTTGATAAGATATCCTGAGCCTGACTATAAGAATAAAAGGTAAAAAAAGATGTTCTAACAACGGGCCTTATGTGTCCCTTAAGCCTGCTTGATGCTTTTATCACAATTTGTAAGTGGTCTTGCAAATTCATTTGACTGTATGTCATCAAACCTGATGCTGTGTATATCTGCTTGCAGTATTATGACACATAATTAAAAAAAAATTATATAACTTGAAATAACCAGTAATATCTAAGTTCTGAATCAGCAAAGAAATCTACAAGCAATCTGTTCCATTTCAGTGTTTGCAATGTGTTAACTACATTTGTCTTTCAGCTGAAGTCCTAATCTTAGTACAAAAATGGAGAGTATTGGGATCTAAAATCATGTGCAAGCAAAAGGTAATTCAAATAAACTAAAGAATATGGCAAGACCGTACCTAAATAATTGTTATAACAAATATTCAGAATAAATTGTTTGATCTTCTGATCAAGAAACTTGATCAATTGTTTATCATTCATCGCCTCACCTAACTTTACAAGAAAAAGAATTGGTACCTTGACAATGTGTTTATGGCAATATTACTCTCACACCTCTCTAGATAAATACCTAAATGAAATGAGGATTTCTAGGTGTTATGACATTAAATGCAAACATCATCACTTCTATATGTGAGGAGTAGCACATAAGAAGATATTGTCATATAAAGGAAAAATACAGAACAGGAGATATTCATCACTTGCTTGTAATACTTTGAGGGTATATTCTCCTCTTGGGAATATATAAATATGTAACTCTCATGTCTCTATCAAGGCAAGTTTTTGAATGTATAGTATCCATAAGTCTGTTTTGTCAGCTTTCTTTATTATACCTGACATGTTTCATAGTGTTCATCACTTCCATAATTCCACTGACGCTCTTTTACAGCATGTCTCGATAAATTTGTCTGATCCACATACCTTCTACAACTGCAGCAGTAAAAGCTGTCAGTGGCTGAGGAAATAGGCCTTCTATAAATAGTAGATATATCTCTCTTTTCTTCTCCTACATTATCAAAAAACTTTTTTATTCTCTGCCACAGAACACAGTTTATTGATGCCAAAATTACAATATTCTATTTGACAGAGTAGTTAACACTGGCACTTCTATAATGGAGAAATAAAATTAATTAATATGCCATTCTGTGTGTTGAACATGGTGTGCAGCTTTGAAAGCTTGTTGGGATTGGAATGTCTTCTTAGGAAAGGCAAAAATAAACTCTATGCAATAAAGTTCAATTACATTATTTGTATGTTTAATTGGCAGAGGAATAAACTCAGATACCAGAAAGAATTTTAACTAGGAACTTTAGTTTATTTTCTATTTTTAAACTATTTCAGTCTATTTCTATTTTAAACTATTTCAACTCTGGAGACTTTGATTCGTTAGGGGAACTTCTACATAACCAAGAGTATGGAAAAGAATGGCAAAGATGAGACTGTACCTTAGTCCTGCTAATTTAAGGATCATAAAAGTAAATAGAAAACATATGTGCACGTGTGAGTGTATTGTCAAATCTTCACAACCTCTTCCACCTTATCTTAGCTTTGCAGAAAAGAATATTAAACTGTGCTAGTAGTTTTTCCTCACAGTAACCTTCTTTCCTCACAGGCATTTATCTCTATTTTTATCCTTAATAAGATGGTCTAATCTAGAGGCATGTATTAAAGTGCATTTTATGCCTTCTGCATTATTACAAAGATAAATATTGCATAGTGTAAGCTGTTTAGTGTAGCCTGGACAAGATAAATTCTTAATTTTAAATCTGGAAAAATCCTGCAAGTTGTCTTCTACACTAGCGAGACAACAAAACTGAGTAAGTTGGAACTACTTAATGAACAATATACTTGTCAGAACTTCATAATAATGTTTAGCATATTAAGAAATAGATTTTTCAATATTCATTAATTTCATTTTTTCATGAATTTCATTAACAAAATGTCCTATGCCAGTTGGTGGATTAGAAATAGGTTTTTTATTTATATAACTTCCTATAAAAGTCCACACGCATTTTGTTGTATGTAACAGTAAGAAACATTCACTGCATTCACCATAAATTACATAATATTTTACTTCTCGTCATTTTTCAGAGCTTCTATTTCTCATGGTACGAACAACTTTGCAAGCACTCTACAGTGACAATGTAAAAGTTAGTACTGAATGCCTTTTTCTTCTCCATTACCTCACTCAGTACTTCAGTGCTTCAAATATTCATACTGAAATATGTCACATCTACTGGGCAAGAAGGGGTATTTTTGGCATATTCCAACATTGCCTGCTCAAGTAATTTTTTATGAGTATGGGGAAAAATTAATTTAATTAAGCAAAAGTTTCAATTTATTTTTGCATTCCTGTCTCAGGAATTTGTATAAAGGTTTGAGCATACTAAGAAATGTGGGTTCTGAATCATTGAATGCAGGCATATATGTAAACAGCAGCTGAGGAAATGTTTTTCCCTATGGTCTCTCTTTTTCCGACTCTAATCCCAGGAGAAATCTTGAGCAGCAGCAACAGTGTCTATGTGGATGAGTGAAAGAATGTATTTGCTGAATGCCCATTGCACTGACCAGCTAGATATTTTCAGTCAGCACAACTCATGGTCTCTCGTCCTTGTCATACTTGCCAGTCTGGTCTGCTGATAGCAATATTGAGGAACTAAGGGCATTGACAAGTTCTTGTCATCAGTGTACTGCAGAGACACAGAGAAAAGATGAGAAATTCCATGTAGTAAGGGAACATTAAAAAATACTAAATATTAAAATTCCCTAAATGAAATATCAGCCTGTTTACAATTTTATTTTTATATCTGTCTGTTTACCATTTATACCAATTTAACATTTCCATGTTATTTTGGTTTAATTAAACATTCTCATATCTAAAGGTAAAGTAAATATTTTTAAGCTTCTCCATGCAATCTACTCTGCACTAGCTGGCCTCAAAGCCAGATAATACTTACTAACATTTTTAATTTACTATATAGGTTTATTCTGAATGAATCAGAGGGCTCTGTGATTGCTTTACACTTCATAATTTCTGAACACATTAAAAAATATCTCAAGAAGAGGAACGGAGACTTCAGAAGCTCCATCAGAACCAGAACTCTCTGAAAGCCGCTGAAGTAGGTTCAAACCAAGCTTCATTCCATATCTCCAAACCACAAGAGACAGTAAAAAGGAAACGAAGCACAAAACAGCTTACTTTCTGGCAGTAGCTGGTTCTTTAGCACTAGATAGTTAGCCTTTTATAACTTCATTCAACTAATTCTGAAAATGTTAACTATCAAACTATACTATTTCAAGCATGAGGAGGAGAATGGTACCAAAAACCAACAAAAAAATGTATTTTTAGATTGACTGCACCGGAGTATTTTAGTTTACTAAGTGCTTCTTTAGTATTTGAGTTAAATACTTACATGTCAGAGCTTTACACAGTTGTTTCAAAAAGCTGTCCATGCCTTGAAGTTTGCAAAAGTTCTTGCAGATTTCCACAGTCCAATAATTAAGTAGGACCACACTGTCTTGAAGTGAATGTAACTCAGGAATGGGAAAGTAGGGAAAGAGATTTTCTTGAACAAACAGCAAGTTCACTGAAAATTGAAGGTTTGGAACATCTTAAATTTTTCGTAAAATCAAGTCAAATATAGCAACATATTGTTTCAGATAATTAAAAACATGGACAGTAAGTAATAAAATTTATTAAACTCTGAATAATTTTCCTGCTCCTTACTTAATTCTACCTTACACAAAGTTCAAAGAAGAGACAACTCATGAGCCTTAGATTTTTGATTGCTCTACTCTTATGGTCCAAAGACAACCTACAGCCAAAGACAGTTATGAAGGTATCATACCCTATTTTGATGAGCTTGGACTACCATATATGGCATATGTAAAATGCCTACTTTTAAGAGGGGGCACTATATACACTGAGCAGTCTGACATCCTAGAGAGTTCTAGGGCTGTTAGCCCACCTTTCAGAAGACCTGAAATTGTCAATCTAATATGACTGAGTAGATTCAGTCAACAAAAGTGTTTCTCATGAATTTTATTTCCTACTGCAAATTTTAGCCAAATTTTAATATTATATTCTGAGGACTGAATCACTCAACTCCTATATTGCAAGACATATATTTCATATAAAAATAAATTTGCAATGTAGCATACCACTCTGAGTTGTTATAGCTAGGCACGATCTAAGAGATTGACTGACAATTTCAAGCCCTCCCTCAGCATACAACTTAGTAGTGCATTGTATGATGTCTTCCTTCATTAGAAAAGGAGAGGGAAAACAAGTACAGACAGCAAAAAATATGACTCATTTGCAATCGAGGCTCAAATAATTATGTTTACAGCATGAATTTTAAAATTTTCTTGCTACTTAAAACTTTGGTCTGCTTTTAATTAAGACTTGCATGTTGGTTGAAAAAATAAAGCATATTTGCATAGAAATAACCATGGCAAGGTGAAATCTTAATTTTAAGTAATTTTAATCACTTTCCTGGACTGATAATTATTTCCAGTTGATCCACTTGAAGTGATTCCTTGCAGCAATTGAATATATTCACACCAATTGAAGTTTTCCCTGGGACTGAGATCGTGTGCATGTGACATCTCTGGGAGGGCACAAACCATATTTTTCATCACAGCCTAACAATTAACAGAAATTCTTAGTCCATCTTGCTTGAGCTCCAACAAAATAATACTGTAATTACTTGTAGCTCTAGGTAAGGTAAATATTTGATGTTATAGTGGTGAATCAGTTTTAGTGATATACGAGTCAGCTGATGATAGATATGCTCTGAGCCTTAGCCTTTAATAGTACCATAGATATTAATAAGAAAGGCAAGGTCAATTCTACTGCATCTGCTGTTGTTGCTTCATGCTACAGGCAGATAACCTGGGAGACAGAACCAGAAGAACATCCAGCTAATGAACTCCCTTGAGACTGATGCTTTTCATAAGCTGAAAAACAGAATATTGCTATTAGCAAGCTCAGTGCTGCAAAAATAGTTAAGAATATATTTTGCTGATAAAATGTCTTTAAAAGGTGATAAAACTAATGCTCTTCAATACAAAGAACCTGTACCATGTTCTAATTTAAACCTATAATTATTTTGCAAGCTGAATACACTGAACAAAAACTGGATTTCATCAGAGTTCTTGTGAGTGTTGCTTTATATTTGCTTCTTCCTGAAATTTTCTAAGAAACATAAAAGGACATACTATAAATTACAAAAAAACCCCTCCATTTTTAACTGTGAAAGAAGAAGAAACTGGGTCTGGAAATCCGCTGATGCTGTGACAATTCCTAACTGACACTGATGTTTTGGGGTCATGTGGAATAACTGTCTAGTGCAATGTACCACAGTTTCCCAGACAACTTTTACTTCTCTATTAAAAATACACTTTAGTAAGAAAACTTCACTAGTAGATGGAACATCCAAAGCATAAGTTAGCCTAGTGCATTACACTCAGCTGTTTTGGAGTACTCTGAAAATATTTCAGAGGATGTTTGATGCAGGACTGATGGGATTTACAGACTGAGCAGTACCGAAAGGATATATATCTGAGTCTGTAAACTTTGCAGAGTTATATAAGTTGCAATGTTTGCATCCCACTGCAATTCCTGCTCTTTAATTTAATCTTGCATTTAGCTGAGTATTTTGTAGGATTGCTTCACATATTTTTATTTTACAGCTTCACATAGCACAGGCATGAAAAAAGCAAACACGTGGAAAGGGAATAGTATGGACTCAAGTGTTTAATATGGAGGAGGTGAGAAGAGGAAAGGAAATTATGACAAAACTAAATACCTTACATGCTCACAAATGTCTTAAAATTTTCTATTATATTTTTGCGGTTATGTCTGAAAGTTATCTAAGTAAAATGATGAATGAAATAAAGACATTGCTGAAATATTAGTGGATGTATTTATGGCAAATTAGGAAACAAAATTTCAGAAAATCTTTATTGCAGAAGAGGATGTTTGTGAAAAAAACATCTTTATCCCATGTGTGAATGCTGGCCTGGGGAAAAATCCTAAGCAACATTTGCATTCTGCTCATCTTACTTTGCCCACATAGCAACTCTTCAAGAAATTAAAATTACTTTCTCCAAAAATTGGGAAGGAGTAACTCAAAAAGTTTTTGTAGTTTCAGGCAGTCACAGAAGACTGAAAACTTTGCCAGAAAAATGGAGACAAAGTCAGTATGGAAGGCAGAGGTTTTGGAGTGAAGAGGAGGCGATAGGCGGGAGTTCACATTTCACGGTTCTTAAAAATCATTAATTTTGCACAGGGATAACATAGTCCTAGACAAGATCTGCCACTGAGGTCTGTTGTTAATGCATGTGTTGCCAAGGGCATGAGAATAAGGAAACTGATGGATGCTGTTGGCAATATTTACTTATCTACTTCTATAACCATAACAAGTTTAGGTTTCTTTTAGCACACACATCAGGACTAAACTCTGCTTTGCTTTGATGCAAAAAAAGCTTAGGTTTTTCCCCCCTTTTTTCCCCCTTTGTTTTCCTATTTTATTTTATTTTTTTGTTTCTATGTCAGAGATGAAAGGATTAAAAAAAAGAACAAGATCTATATTTGAGGGGAAGGAACAAAGAAGGAGACAGAAATCTTTCTTTGCTATGTGTGGATAGCTTGCAAATTGTGATGGTGGATAGAGAGACAATAACAACCCTTCTGTCTAAATGGTTTGCAAGGTGCAACCTGAAGTCCTACAGCTGGATTTATAATGTCCAGTGTGTTCAGGATGAACCATGCGGAGAAGCTCCATGAAAAAGGCAGGGCCAGACCATAAGCACTCCAGCGTGTCTCAAAGTCATACCTGGGACAGAATTCATGCTGGATCTTCTTACACTGGTTCATCTTAAGCATATAGTCCAAGAGACTTCTACTTATCTAGTCTCCAAACTGAAACAGTGACAAGTATCCTTCCCTACTCTTCAAATAAGGGAATCGGTCAAAATAACATAAAATAAGATTTGCGCATATTTTTTAATTTTCAAAACATTTTTAGTGTAACATACACTTGGTCAACCCTTGAGTGCCTGGCATTGAATGTTAACTTTCAGGTCAGATTCTGTATCCTGTGCAGCGGGAACCACAACTACCAGGCTTCAGCACAAGTGCAATTTATAATAAATACAGCAAGACTAAGTAACACAATATTATCTGTATTCCTGTTTCAAGGCATTTATGTAAGATGTAAAGAAAGGACAAGATTAGGTAACAGGTCTGTGTGTCTTTGTGTTTAACATGTGTGGAAACTCAGAATGAGACAGAGGCCTTTGGATGCAAATCTCTTCACTAGCTTCACTTACTCAGAAGGGTAAGATTTAGGTATTCAACATCTTTCAATAAATATAAAACTCAGTTCTATATATTAGTGTGGATCCAAGATGCATCAGAAATGGCCTAGAGATCTTACATTTTAACTGGATTACTGGCTTTACCAAGTTGCTTCAAATGGAAACAGAGAATTAAGGAAAGTAATTGCTACGTATTACTTTGTCATAAACAAAATAATGGCAGGGCAATTACATTCTTCTGCACTATACAGAAAGTTCTACATACTGCTTTTCATATGCTTTTTCATTTTATATAAAATTGAGGGAGAGAAAAATAAATTATTATAAATAATAATGTGATCAAAAGAAAAATAGATTTTTTTAATTTAAAAATGATCCCTCATTTCACTTTTGATTGTTAGTAACTACAATCTAACTAACGCCATAATTCTGCACTGCAGTTTTAGCTTCAATTTGTCATTGGTTAAAAACAGAAGTGACTGTAAATTATCTTTTATCTCATGAAAGTGGTACATAAAAAATAATAATAATGAAAATAATAGCTTTAAGTTAAAAAAAAATCTCCATAGATCTTCATTACATATAAATGAAACATGGAATTGGAGAGATAAATGCAATTCTTAAAAAGGCCTGTCTTGTTTTTTAATTCTAGAGACTTACGTTATATGTAAAACAAGATAAAATGTGCGTTTTCTATCACCCTTCTTAATCATCATAGTACTTACTATTGGCCAGACAAGTACTTATGAGGTATGGCATTGCTGTCAGCAAAACTATTTATCTGTATGACACTGTATGTCACTTTTGAACTTCAACTTGACATCCATAAAATTACATTTTCATCACACTGAAAGATCAAGCTTTCTGTGCTGACTCACTTGGGTCAACATTTTGCAAATGACTGGATTTACCACTTGAACCATAAACCCTTTGTGAATAATTTCATGCATTGATGTCTGAGTGCCTAGGGCACAGATCATAATTTCTGAGCTAAAGAAGAGGTGTCAAAGCAAAATTAATTTCTTTTTTGCATATCAGATTACTATATGCTATTCCCACTTCATTTCTCATGTGGTGATTGCTAAATATCTTACATACTGTTAAATTAGATGTATTTGCAGACACTCTAAAACTACTTAATTCCCTCAAGACTTATTTTTAGTATCTTTATAGTAGTTTGAAATATCAACTGCCCCAGTAGACTAAAACCTTTTAATTGATAATGGGTTTTTTTCCTGGTGGGAAGTCTTTGGCTTGATTTCTAGGTAGTGTTTCCAAACTCAGCAGAGATATGAATTTCAGATGAGCATGCAAAATAGAAAAGCTGCTGTTTGTTTCAATTGACTGGAGTGATTGGTGGTGTTTCATCTGTCTGAGCATCTGCAGCTTAGAGATGGATGAGATGCAACACACAGCTGGATAGCTGATCTCAAAAGAGCAATGGCTCATTGTGCCCTATATGCCCTGGTTATCTGAAATGCTAGCTGAAAGTCTGCACAAAACTTTTATATAAAGAAGTTTTATGTAAGCAACTGCAGGTCTTGTCTTTTTTTGGATGACAAAATATTTTCAGGCAAACAAAGCTGCACTGAAAAATGTTAGTTATTCAGGGTTTTTTAATTGTTTCCCTCAAAACCAAATTGGTTATGCAAGCTTAACCACAGCCCAAGGGAGGATATCAAGTGACTGCCTAGGATTCCTTTAAAGTTTACACAGATTGGATGTTGGTAGAAGTTGCAGAATCTCTTGGGATCTAGTTTAGCCCAGAGTATCTCCATCCCCCAGATAAACCAGCCTTGCAGATGCTTTGTGGAACTGATATTCTAAGACCACTTCCATGAATATTTTTTTGGAAATCTTCAAGTGCTCTAGTCATTGGCTTCTGCGGGCAATGTTTTATCCAAGAAACAGGAACGACTTACAGTAATATCTCACCTAGAGCTCTGTACCAAAGGACAGGAGTGGGCAAGGAGTGGGCACTATTCCCTCCATTAACCCACTTCACTGTAATGTCACTGTGTATGACGTGGTTTCTACATGAGCGTGCCAAATAAATCTCAAGCTTGGGTTTTATTTTCAGATATGTACTGTCTGCATGTTCATCCCTCCTTACAGTGTTGTGCTTTGTATTTGTAGCTAGGACAGTATGGATAACACATGGATGTCTTGGCTACAGCTGAGAAGTGCTGCAAAGCATCAAGGCTGTCTTTTCCCACCCACAACCCCAAAGGCCAGTAGGCTAGAGGTGGGCGAGAGGCCAGGAGGGGATGCAGCCAGGACAGCTGACCCAAAGTGACCAAAGAGATAATCCATGACATGTGATGCCATGCTTAGCAACGAAAGATAAGAGAGGGAGTGGAAGGGAGGAGGCAGTTTTGTCTTCCAATGCAACCACTACACATAGAGAGGCCTTCCTTCCCAGGGAGTGGCTGGACATCACCTGCTAATGGGAAGTAGAAAATAAATAATATTGTTTTCCTTTGTTTCTGTATGTGGCCCTTTGCTTTTCTTTACTAAACTGACTTTTTTTGACTTATGAGGTTTTCATCTTTTCTTCCCCTCCCTTGCTGAAGAAGGGTGAGTGATAGAGCAACTTGGTGGGCATACAGGGGCCACCCCAGTTACACGCAAACTCACTTCTTTATTGCATTCTTGGTGGCAACTGGTAACTGGCATCAGAGAACATGCTGTGTCTTCACCAGACATTTTGTAAAGTTTATGAAAGTATAAAATTTCCATTTCCCTTGTGTTTTTTACATGACAGTGCAAAGAAAGTGAAAAATGAGCTGCCAGATGCAAGCATGAAGTGACATTCTGAACACCAATAAACTCAGTTTCTATCTTCTGCAGGTGAATGAAACGAAAATAGCTGCCCACAGATGTAAAGCTAGGGATGAGCTGAGGAAAAGAAATCAACAGACCTCTTGAAAATGAAGTAAAATTGGGAGCTTATTTGATGTATGACAGGGTATGATCAGCAAGGAAGAAAAATTATGAAATAGATTACGCACACAAATTTGTCTTCTGCGCCTTACTGTTGTGCCAGGACAGATGATTTGAGGACACTCAGGATCTGGGCTCTGGCTTCCTTCTTTCCTCTTCACACACCTATTGCTGGATGTCAAACACTCCCAGAGAACTCGGGGTCTGTAATCCAAGGTTTCAATCGGTTGTGGACTTTTCCTATACGGGAGTACAAGTCATGGTGCAGCCTCAAAAGTGGGCATGATCTTCCAGAATCCTTTTCCCTCACAGGCATAAAGCAAATAGAGCTGTTCTCCTCAGCAAAGGGGATATATAGGCCTATTATTCTGATTAATTGTATAGGATGACTTCTAAACTGCTGCCATTCCTGTATCTTCATTGACCTTAAAGGATACCTACATTCCCTAATACCCTTGAATTGGCAAGAGTGCAACAGTCAGACTGAGGAATGTGGGTCTTTTTGTTGCTTGAAAGATGGTATTGGGAGTGCTCTGTGCAGTTTTTGGAGCTTAAAGTTTATATTAACCATAATTACATTTTAAATAATATTAATATTATAATTTTAACCAGTAAGCACTTTCTATTTTGTTATTCTTTCTGAATCACTCTCTCTGTCATATACTGCAGGTTCCCTTTTTTTGTGATGCAGTTTTAGCAGAAGCCATTTGCACTCATACCATTAAATCATATTCAAAGCTGAGAATTGCATTTCTCATATCAGTGAAGCTTTCTGAAATGTCCCCCTTCATTTCTAGTAGCTATGTCAGGAACAGCAAAATCCGTATCATGTGGTTGCTTCAAGTTTTTTTCTCCCCACTTACTAGAAAATTCAGTTTTACCAGTCAGTTTGTTGCCTGACAAATTAAACATTCATAGACTCTTTGCAAACTCTGTGCTGTAATCCACAGATCGAACCAAGAGCACCATTTATTGTCTGTGGTTTCTGCACCGATTTTCACTTTTTTTTCCTCCAGTTTGCTGCAGCTTCTTAAAAGATTGATCCTTGAAGCCATGCATGAAAGATTGTTTCTCATGATGAAAGCACACGGGCATTGTTGGCTGCTGTGCCAGATTGAAGCTAATCTGTTGCCTAGGTTCTGACATATATCATCTGTATGTGGTTTATATATGTAATTCAGGTTATATGATGATGACGATTCCACTTGCTATTAGCAACAGCAGTCATCATCATTAAGAGTCTAGTCAGTCTGTCAGCAGCAGTCTTTATATGACTTTGTTTTGCAAATAAAGTTCACTCAGTCACTTAACACATTGTGTAAGTGTTCTGTAAGATAATAGTGCTTTGATTTATGTATTTCAGATACATCCTCAGAAACAGTTTCATGTTTTCATTTAAAAATTTTTAATCACCGGTTGCTTTGGGAGAAAGTTATTCTGCAGGATGTCTCTAAACCTTTTTATAGGTAGCTAATAAGAACTATGAAATCACCAAACTGAGTGTGAGTTTTATTCCCTACTGGATGTCATAAAATTGCATCTTTTTGCTTGGTAGTTGAATTAATAACAGTTGCATACAGTGGTAGGCTTCAGTCATGGAAAATCCTGCTCTTTCCTGAGCTGTCAAAGATTTATATTTGCTTGTAATGTTCAGACTAGAGCTTGTGCAGTCATACATTTTCCCCAGTAGTTCCAAATTAAAATCTCACCACAGTTGTTGATCTCTTCCCCTCCGCAGCAAATAAGATATGAAGGAATCACATGTTGTCAGTGGGATTTAAGAAACTACAGAACCCTTTACAGTGCTAAGCTGAGATGTGAACATGAAGCGTGCTTGCTATTGTACTTTATGGAGGCACACAGCACCTTTCCTTGTACCTGCTAATGAAAGTCATTATTGCATTGTAAATTGACTCTCAAACTCACTGCATGCTAACTTCGCTATCTAGATGGTCTCTAAACAAACACATTTACTGTTACTTTGTACCATCCCTAGCTACATATTCGAGACTGTGACTGAAAACTGAATGTTTTTGTTAAATGACAAACGTTAAAATATGCATAGAAGACAAAATCATCTGGATTCAGGACATGAAAAATGTCAGCGCATATTTTCATGTTTTCATCTCACAGCAAACTGGATTTTTTGCTGTTTATTTTATTTTTGGGTTTTTGGTCTGCAAATAGTGTTCCTCTCTTCCCACAAGTGTGAATGATTAAATTCCCTGGTCTGAACCTGCCAGAAGGTGCCTTGCCAGCATCATAACCTCTACTATATAGAGGCTATATGGACAGTGTGAGGAGCCCGCATGCAGCTAGTGGTGACGGGACAGGAGGCAGGACATGGGATTTACACCTCAGGGACATGTAGGTGACTTGGCAGGAGCATTTGCACTATTTACAGATTAGTGAGAGCACTGGGGCACACTCAGCCCCGGAACATCCAGGTCTCCCCCAGAGGAGGGGTGCAGTGGTGTAACCCACACTCCTAGGAGGAGATGTGCATGTAACCCACACTGCTGGGAGGATAAATGTGACTACTGGCATTAGAACAGAATTGCAGAATCACAGAACCACAGAATCAATCACAGAATCACAGAATGGGCAAGGTTGGAAGGGAACACAGTGGGTCATTGATCCCACCTCCCTGCTCAAGCAGGGTCATCCCAGAGCACATTGCACAGGATTGCATCCAGACAGTTCTTGAATATCTCCAGCGAGGGAGACTCCATAACCTCTCTGGACACTCTGTGCCAGTGTATGGTCACCTGCACAGTAAAGAAGTTCTTCCTCATATTCAGGTGGAACTCCCTGTGCATCAGTTTCTGCCCATTGCCTCTTGTCCTATTGCTTGGAACCACCAAGAAGAGCCTGGCTCCATCCTTTTGACACCTTCCCATCAGATACTTGTGGGCATTGGTGAGGTCATCCCTCAGTCATCTCAAGATTGAACAGGCACAGCTCTTTCAGCCTTTCCTCCTAAGAGAGACACTCCAGTTCCTTAATCATCCTTGTCACCCTCTGTGGGACCCACTCTGGAGCTCCATGTCTCACTTGCACTGAGGAGCCCAGAACTGGACACAGCACTCCAGATGTGGCCTCACCAGGGCTGAATAGAGGGGCAGGATCACCTTCCTTGACCTGTTGGCAATGCTCTTCTCAATGCACCCCAGGATTCCATTGGCCTTCTTGACCCCAAGAGTACTGCTGGCTCATGGACTGCTTGTTGTCCACCAGGATCCATAGGTTCTTCTCCACAGAGAAAACAGAACATTTTGGGAAGCATTATTGGGTAGAAATTCATCGGTGCATATTAACCTTTATAAGCATCTAATATTGTGTTTTACCTCTTGTATTGGGCTTTATCTCCTGCACTGCAAGTATTGATCTTACATGGTTCACTGATTGCTGGTTAATTACATGTTGTTAATAAATCAATAAACCACTTTGATTCTGATCTGGTTTAAATTATGTGGACTGAGAAGTTTTTTGCCTGAGACAGTCGTCTGGTGTAGGAGGCCAACTGCATCCTTCTCCTTATTTTAAAGAAACAAATGGTTCCTACCTAGGGCAGGAGCTAGACCGCCCCCACCCCCCAGCCCTCAACACACACACACCCCTGTACAGCTTTCTGCTCAGTTCTAATTTTAACTCTCCATAACAGCAAGAGTTTTTAATACTGCTGACTCATTAGTAACCAATGTGAATTCATTTTTACCCTTCTATATGCTGAGGAGAAATGAGTTAAGCTCAAGTGCAGGCCTAAGAAGCTGATAAACCTAATTTTTGGAGTCATTACATGCTTTAAAACGGAGGACTACACTTACCAAAAAGTAATGAGGTCAGATCAAGTCATATCCTGATACACTGTGTGAAACATATATGTGTATTTAGCTTCAAGATAACACTTCTGCATTAATTCAGACAGAAAGTTTTCTTCCCTTTACAGTGTAGTTGGTTGTTGTTCAATGAATAAGTGTTTTCATAAATATAATACGTGTACCTATAATTTGGGGCTATATTATAGTCTGCTGACTGTCATGAGTAATAGTGTTTACTGTCAGAGTAAAAGTACTTCATAAGTACTTAATAAGCATAGGCCTTTGATATGATATTTCTGATAGGCTGTTTCCCCAGGTAGCCAGGAACATTTTTCCTCGCTGATCCAGTATCCAGACCATCCTGACCTTAACAAAACCAAATGAGGCCATAACCAGGAGGATCATTTTTCATTCTTTTGGGTGATATCTGTCCTGAATGATAGTTTTAGCCCAATTAATATATTAATCAAGTTTTACCTGTCATTTTCTGTATTCCCATTCAGCATGAAATCATTCCATTTGTTCATAGTTTTTAGAAGAATGCTTGCTAGGGAAGGCCAGGTCAGGACAAGGTCTCAAGCCTGCAGCTCTGTTGTTGTAGTTGCAAGTCCCTGCTGGGTATCCAGGCAGTGTGGCTGAGGAAGCTGCTGGTCTGACAGTAGGAAAGGGAAAACAAGAAAAGTCAAAGTAGGAGAGAGACTGGAGGGATTGGAGAGAGAATTAGAGAAGGGAAGGAAATGGGACCTGGGCATGAAAAGGGAATTGATCAAGCTAGAAGAATAAGTGGCTGGAATGGGGATTTTTTTAAGACAGGAACTGGGAACAGAAAGCGTGACAAAAATGGAGCCAGAAGCAGAAGTGAAATGGGGAATGGCAGTCACTGGGTGGCTAAAGCTCTGACTTGGCAGAAAGCTATGAGCACTAACTGCATGCAAGTAAAGATTTCAAGCAACAACCCAGAAAATAAAGACAAATAAAAGCTTTTAATCTGATTGTTAAGGAATTTGCTTTATGTTATATAGGAGCCCTGTAGCAGCCAGAGTTAAAACACCCATGTGTTCAAGGTAGTGTACATCTGCCCTCCTCTGGCTACTCTTTTCAAAACTCTTGCTTTATTCCATACATGCTTTTAAGTTATTGCTAAGAATGTTTTAGAGAACTATTACATAATCCTCAGAGCTCCAGCCATCCTGTGCACTGGTTAAAGCAGCAACTGTGCAAAAAAAAAAAAAAAGTGATTATGTAGTAAAAGGCTACATCCAGAAGTACATAATCTGCTGAGAAAATGAATCTAATTGAGGAGTTTCATAATTTTTGAATCCTTCACTTTGCAACCTCAATAGTTTATTTTCCTACTGGGAAGTTTCTTGTCTGAAGTTAAATGTATGTGTTACCCCAGAAGCCCCAAAATGTTTACGACATAAAAGGACAACTGCTGGTGCAAGGACATAGTCATGTATGGTATCACAAAACTAGAAGCCAAGCATATGCTGATATGCTTTCATTATCACTTTGAAGGACTGGCCAGCTGGCAGCTGGCAGGGCAGCTTTACAGGGCAATGGATATCTTACCAGGGTTACTGCTGACCATGGAAAAAGGAGGCAGCAGATGATACCTCAGAGAGACAAACAACTAAATTGGAAGGCATGAGGCAGGCAAAAAGTAAAAGGAACTAAATCTTAAAACATTTGCAGCAGAACTTGAGGGTGAGGACAAGGGCTTTGACCTTGACATGGTGGAACAGGAAAAGCAAGTGCTTAATCACCCATGCAACATCTTAAACAGCTGTTCTGGTCTTCATGCAGATATTCATACATTCTGACAATTTGGTTAGACTTTCAATTAATAAAGCATTTTATGAGGAATAAGTTTTATCTCCAAGTTCTCATCTTTTATGTAGGTTTTAGTTACTTATTAAACACTTGCAGTCTTGTTTGGCCATATGTCGCAGTGTCGGACACGAACACGCAGATTCAGACAGCAGGTCAGGACCACTCAGCAGGGCGAAGGACCCTGCCCTCCTTTATTCTCACCTTTTTATACCTCTCTTAAAACAACCACACCTTGGTAGATGAGGTTAACACCTCTACAATTTTACAGGATAGGAACATAGTCTACTATCTTTCTCCGCCTTGGAGAAAGGAACGAACAACAATCCAAAAGTTCTAAAAACATTCTAGGCCGTTTAGAAAAACAAGAGCTATGTTTATAGAAAATGCATGAGAACTTCTACTACAAAAGTAAAAACACAGAACAGTAGAAAAACCAGGGCGACAGCCATACATGGTGAAAAATAATTTGGCCTTTCTGAAATGCATCATTAAAAATAGCTTTGCACAGAATTTCCCATCAGATAGAAGCACAGGAACAGCCCTTGCCTCAATAAAGTGTTAATATCCTAGGATCGGGTAAATTTTTATTTTCCAAAGGTTTCTAGTTTTCCCAAAATAGTTTCCCTTAAACTTTCCTTCAAAATTGCTTGTGACATAAAAGAAGAAAATTTTCTCCAAGAATTATCCAACCATAGTATTTCCTAGAATTACAGAGAGTTCCTTATCCACAGAGGGTACTGTTCTGTTGTGCAGAAGTTAAGCACAGCGAAAAGTCTCTCTCAGCTCTCAGCTAAGGAGATTGGCATGGTACTCCTATTAATCTCCAAAGATCCTCCACCCAGGCTCTACCTACACCAACAGTTGCACAAAGGCTGAATGTTTGAGATCAGCCAAAATGAGTGCTCACAGATGTTTCCAGCACAACATTACCTGCCTCCTGTCCATTGGTATGCCAAATCACCCTTTGATCCAAGGAATATTTCACACTAAAACAAACCCAAAGGGTTATTGGAAAGAAGTCTCACAAAGAGGAGTAGTGGTTACAGGACTCAATGCAGCTCTGAGTCTTTAGTGGTCAAGAAATTATATCTATATTGTGTTTTGTTGTCTTCTAGATTCAGACATTTTCACATCTATATTTCATAAAATATTAACATCAACGTAGAACAGGTCTAGTTCCTGCAGATAAGAGAACTTCAAGAAAAGTCACTACCAATTTATGGATGCTTGTGTGTCAGGTACAAGCTCTGATAATTGCCTTTAACAGCAGCTGAGACCTTTGAACATCTTCAGGTCTTGACTTCCAAGTACTACCGGCACAGAATGTGTCACCAACACCTGTTTAAGCTGAACACATGCCTTTCTGTATAGCTGATACCAAAATGATTGACACTTAGCAGTTTAGTACTAAGCTGCATATTTTTATTGAATAAATTGATTGAAAGAATGTAACATTAGTACTGGCAAGGCTAGAGGTGCCCAGTTAAGCACACAGCTGGCATCACCCTCAGGGTCCCCTGGCTCACAGCAGTACCCATGATGTGCCAGTCCCCTGGCACATATGTAATGACTGATTTTCATCGGGCACATTAAGTAGTGTTCTGAGATTACAAAGCAGAGCCTGTGGATGCAAGAGGATTAGTACAAGCATTTTCAAATTAATGATTACTGTCCTGGGTAATAAAAAAGTTTATTGTATTCCACATCTATCTGTGCCCAAAATTGTTACTGTCTAAGACCCAGGAAGTCCATGAGATTCCACCAACTTTGTAACTAGTGACTATTATTGGTTTTTTTTACCTGCTGCAGTTTCATTTTTTTTTAGTAAACTGTTACGTTTTCACTTATATCTACTCTTATTTGTCTCTCCTTATTGGTGGAAAGAGATTGGTTAAAACTAAAGAGGAAGTAACTCAATATAGAGCATCCACCTCTAAAAATGTCTTAAGCCAAGATAATTGCCCATCCTTGTATGTACTCAAATTAATAAAGAAATACTGAGCTGGGATGAAAAATTGGGATCTTGGGAATAGATATCTGAGGATAAAAATAAGGCGTACAAGTGTCTTCTGATCTACACATAACACTGAATTGATTTCTCATTTTGCACAGGAATTAATTTTACATGTTTAGGCATTGATGAAACTTCAAGGCAAAAGTGACATTTAGAAAACGCAACGTGAAAAAAAATTGGGTCTCCCATTATTTTGATAAATAAAAGTGTAGGGAAAACATCTCATGAAATTTAGGCCAATATTTAATGAAATGTATTCATACATTTTGCCTAACATTTTACTTCTCATGTTACTTTTGTGACTAGAATATGTAAGTGAACTATAGCTGATGCTGAATGGAAATACGATAAAATGTCATTTTACATCTTTTTTTGTTTGGATTCAGGATCCATATTTGTCTAGAAACACTGTTATAAACAAAGAGAATATATATTTGATAAATCTTTATGTGGAAAAATACTCATATCTTGATTTTTCTAGTGCTTGTTGTTGAAGAAAAAAAAAAATTCCAAGAAGAATTCAGGGCAGCACTACTCAGATAATGTTTATCAATAATATTGCAATAAAATATGTGAGGTTGGAAATAAAGACTTTTTAACAGGTTGGAAAAAAATACGCCATTGGTCTGGAAATGAAAAATTAATCACTAAGAGTACAGAAAAGCACCATCTTTGATGCTAAACTAATAGTGGAAAGGGTTGGGGAAATGAGGAACAGTAATGCAGCTTTAATATTTTTACATGCTGTTATCTCATTTAGTAAGTATAGACAAGCATTTTGTACCTTCTTTATTGTGATCAATCTGGCTTTCACAGTGATTCTGCACCACAGCAATCATGCACTGCAAAAATCCAGAGCATGATTTGTTTTATAAATATTAACAGACCCAATATAACTTTTTAAGAAATAATCTGATTACATTTGTTTGCTGCAAATCACAGCCACAACCTTAGGAGTACATTTTCTTAGTGACAAACACACAGAAATTCAAGGACAACTTACTATTTTCTACAATATATTGAGCAAAGGTTTCCTTTCAGCTCAATAAAAATGATGTATACTAATATCTTACCTTGTAATTAAACCAAAGAAACAAACATAATTGTACAGATCTTATAAACCCACATTACTGGTTTTCTCAGCTGCTCTATTTTCCCTTTATTTCTCTGTTGAGTTGTTTCCTTAATGATTAGATTTGTATTGATGATCATTTCCCATTAATATGTTATGCAAAATTATGTTATGAGTACATCAGTGGTTTTTTTCACTCTATTTCATTCCTGCATAAATAGATTAAATTTTTTATGCAAAGAGAGTTGCAAATTCAGATGACTTCTAGAATGGGTGAATAATGTTCAATATCTATATTAATTAAAGTTCGTGCCTTAGTTTATACACCGTCTGTAGCAGACTGCAAAACGTATGTAAATGCATGTAAAACATATATTTATTTTTAGTTCTATTACCAGTTTCTCCAAATGATTTTTGCTTGTGATTAATTTGTAAATAGCTTATTAAAAATATAAACCAGGAAATATTGTTTTGTTCCACCCAAAGGGTAGATTTGTTATTTGATTAATTTCACTTCTGCATTTCATTTTCCAATGCAAATGCACCTTTTCCAGCAAAAAATTATTTTATATAAATAATTTCCACTAAAATAGAAATCAAGTTTAAAAAAACAGTGTATATATAAACACATAAGAATGCATTTAGCATGATTGTGCAGTGGAATATCTATGAGCAGATTACATTTCCTAAATCTCATTAATTATCAAAAAAAAATTAGTTTTGATGACTTTTAAATCTGCAGGTTCCTTGTAAAGCTTTCTCTGTGATTATTTAAATAGTAAATAGAAAAATGTGTGTTTACTGACCAGCAAAGTAGATATGCTTTCCAGCACACCATGTAGTTCTATTTTAATTTTGCCCTGGTTTATTCACACAAGTACCTTTCAAGCTGAAACCAAGCTACGGAACAGAAATCACAGTGTATGCCCCAGCATGGACTCAAGACTGGACAATGCATGAGAATTCGAGAGTTAGAAGACTGCTGAGCTAGATGTGATCTCTCCTGCTCAGCTGTCATTGGTCAAGGTAGCACTGTGTTTTTTCTTTTCTCATCTAAGCATGCAATACTTCTGGTGTAAATATTCACGTTTTAAAAACACTGTGCACTTCATAAATGTGAAGTTACATTTACACAAGGACTCACAGGAAAGTTCAATATTTAACTATCAAATAGTCAAATAGTAAAACATTCAGGCCAATCAAATAAGGTGAAAGATGAGTATGGATAAGCCAAATATTTTTTTTAAGTTTATTGCTGCTAATGTTTGCTGTTTATTGTTACATGATAGTGTCTGTGAATCTCAGGAAATCCTCTAACATCACATGAGCAGTTTTATCTCCACTGGGAAGGACATCTCCCCACAGATCCTTGCAAAGTTTGTTCCCTTATAATCTTGTCAGTGTGTTTGGGACAGTGGTGCAGTTTAAAGAATGCTCCTCGTAATCAGCTGTGTCTTGCTGTTGTCTGTTTAACTTTACCTAAAAGAACAAAACCAAATCTTGCAAAAATAAGGAAGCACCTTTTTAAGATTTGCATCATGCAGGTGTTGCAAACAGACTTTTTTCCCCTTTGATTTTATGCTGGAATTCATTTGCTGCCCTGAATGTACTCAGAGACACCGACAGATATTCAGGATGTGGGTATGAGCACATCCAAACACAGAGAGGCCAAGCTGAGTGCTACTTCTCTCAGCTGGGAATTGACATAGGGACCTGTGGATACACAAAGACATGATGGAAAGGTGGCAGGAGTTTCTGGAAGGGAGAAGCATCTGTTTATCAGTCTGTTGATTGCAGGATTTGCCTTCTTAATGACTGGATATGGATAACTACTCTGGCAGCATGATATTCAAGTATGCTGCTACAAACTGATAGCCCTGTTTAAATGTCTTTTTCTTCACTTCTCCAAATATTGCCTGGATTTGTGAATTAAAATTAATATCTTAGCTGGAAGAACTTGCTTTGTCATCTTTGATGAGGAGGGCTGCATATTTGCAATCTTGGCTTATTGTATCAGTTCACGCACTGCATAGAAAACTGCAGAGAGGTACCCGTGGGAAGGAGGAATGCCATGACCCTCTTAAAACAGCTTATTAACATTATTTCATCGGATATGCAGTTTTTCCACTTCTTTGACAGTCTGCCTGTTAGCATTCCTGTCGGTATTGCCAGACATCCCTCAGAATCACCCGCCCACACCCTGAACGTGTTGTTCTGCCAGCTCTTGCAAGGAGTATTACCCAGTAGAGAATAACTTCCTTGTTTAATCTACAGAAGTGCTAAAATTGTAATACCGTCCTAGTCTTAGGAGCTCTTGGATTTTAGTTCTACTTCACTCAGATAATAGAGGAATCTTCTTTTCAGGATGAAAAACAGTGAGCCTAATTTCAGAGTAAATTTAATGTTCCCTTTTACTGATGTTTAAATTTTGTCCTATCAAAAATTAGAGAAATTGACTTGCTCTTGTCTGGTTTTACCATTTTGTTGTAATATACCACCCAAGATCCAGCCACTATGTCTTCATCTATTTAATCTGACAAGCCACATATAAAGATTCAGTTTAGTGTTTATCACAGTATGAAAGTTATAAAGCTCTGAAAAATGTGGTTTCAAACATAATAGAAATGGTGACATACCCTAACCTATTGTGGCAGTAACAACACTGCTATAATATAAAAGGTTACTAAGACATATTGGCAGTCAAGGCTGCTTGCACTGCTATGATTGCTCTTTTTATAGGTATGGTAATGTAGCTCAGTTCCCAAGTATCACATGTTGGCAAATGAGGGTATAGTAGTCAGGAAATAATCTTCCACATGAAAGGACTCTTTCATTTGTATCTTAAAGCACTAGTAATGACATTTTCTGAGCTGCAAGGCCAAATCTAGGAGAAGCTACCAGTCCAATCAGTGTTAGTTATATCTCTCATTCTAAGAAAAGTGCTGTTGAGAAGAAATGTTTAATGTTGTTTAGCAAAAGGTTAAAGACAATTAAGGGTGGAGAGTGAGAAGTTTTGAGGTAGGATAATGTCTTTTCTCCAGAAACAGAGAAGGAACTTCTGGAATATGCAATGCTGGTATGCAAAGTACTGCCAACATACAAAGAGGGAAGTGATAAAGAGGATACTATAGTTAAAGTGTCAGCATTATGTTCACTGGGAAAAGAGTAAGGAATATGTAGGTGGAAAAAGGAGGAATATAAAAATCTGTTCTTATACATCTTGCTAGTGAAATGAAATTTTCAAGGATGCTTACTGCTAAAGATTACCTAGGGCTGCATAAATAAATACGCAACAAGTGAAAATAAAAGAATAGTAATAAAATAGTGTAATTACCCAGGTGTCAGAGAGCAAGAGAAAATAAGAAAAGAAATCTACCAAAGAGTTGGGCATTTCAATAAACATTTTGGCATAGACATAGAGAAAATCTCCAAGACTACCCACCCACAGCTAAAAAAAAGAGCCCAGAAAGCTACAATCATTCTGCACAGTGCTGAGTCCTGGGTGTCCTCCAAGTCTATGCACATAGAACCTTGTGCTTCTGAATCATGGTTCTCATTCCTGCTGTTTTCTTAAGCTTAAAGGTCTGAAGTATTTTAAGGTTAATTTACAGCCTCTTATAGTGGCATGTCAGCAGTGTGAAACTGATGGTCCTTGCTTTTGAGGTGTGTTGTGTTTTACTCCACTGTTAGTGATTAAGAGACTATTGCTGTTTTAGAAACTCCTGGAACCGTTTTGGAGATCTGTCCTGAGAGGAGAGAAGCAAAACCTCATGCAGCCTCATGCATATTGATTTTGGAAATTGTCCCTGTTGCATAAAATCTCCCAACCCTTGCCCAGCCATGTCTCAAAAAGTGCTAATTGATCTGGGTCATTATCATGCCAGTTGTGTGCCAGCTATTTCATCCAGGCATGATCATGGTCCAGCACTCTAGCTCATTCCTACTCTCTTTTTAGCAACTGAGACATAGTATAAAAGTCTAAAGGCATTAATTCTAAAAATCTTATTAATGGAATAACTGGCACATAATCCATGAGTAATTTTTAAATCATTTTTCTATGATTCTCCTGAATGTCATTTTTTTGGTGAAGCTTTTATCTGTCTTCATACAACAGCTTGCCTTCTAGAAAAACTGACCAAATTCCTCACCCAGTGTCTCATTTGGTCATTATCTCCCATTTGAGTTGTGGCTATACTTCAAGGTCCTGATCATCTTTATCTTTCAAGACCCTAATGAATGTTTATTGGTATTAGAAAGCTACATCAGTTTTTGTGTGCCAGTCACTGAGAGTACTGCCATCAACAATGACATTATGCCCTCCAGCAAATACTCAGACTGTGAAGACTGACTGGAGGTCCTGTGTGACAAGGCTTCAGCTGTGTCATTCCTATCATTACAGATGGATCTGAAACTTTTTTTAATTTCTAACCTTCCGTACAACAAGCAATAGTCATAATTTCCCAATGAGAACACAATAGCAGGATATACAGAGGGTTAATTATTCAACAAGTAATTTTTTCATCCAAGGCACAACAAATACGGTGAAAAATAAACATAAGTTGAGAGTGTAACACATCAGAGTAGCAGCACTTACAAGCAGTTAACATGAGGCCATCAGTCCTTCTTCCAGCATTTGCCAAGTTCCTACTGAAACAAATCTATAGAGGGAATAGATATTCCCTCTCCATTGCTCTAAAGCTCTGTCAGTGCACCCCAAAGCTGGTGCTAGCTCATTTTTAGTATTGTGAATACCTGTGAATTACTGAACTCATGGTAATGAATTGTAAAATGAAAGTTACACAGAATGATATTGGCAGCAGACAAGATATCTAAAACAATCTTTGATGTCTCTTATATTTTCTCTCTGTTTCCTCCTTATGGACAAGGCTATAAATCATGATTTTTTCTGCAAGACAAACCTATTCAAGATTTTTCCACAAGCCACTTAACCAAAAGCAGACACAGCCAGGTCGGGTGACCTGTGAAAACAAATTTTGAAGGTGAGGTATACAGATTATTACTAATTGCACTCATGAGGAATTTATGTCTGTACCCAAGGCCCATCTTTCAGAGAAAGCAGTAAGTATAAACCCGTGCTGTGTGACAGAAAAAGACAAAAAAAAAAAAAAAGGACGAATGGAAGAGAAAATAAACTTTTTAAAGAGTAGGAGTGGGAAAAACATTTTGGCCATTCAATATGGAAAAAGGGCAGGGTTTGGTGAAAAGAGAGGGAAAAACAGGAGAGGCCAATATTTGAACCATATGAGTTGACAGAAAAAGATTAAATGTACCATTTTACTGCCATCTTCTGTAATTTTACATGTTGATTTATTTCAATTATATACAAAGGGCATTGTCCAAAATTTCCCAAGTACTGGGAGTATGGAAGAAAGGAATAAATTGTGAAACCCTTGAAGAACCGGCATCTGCTGATGACAAGACCTCTCCTCACTCCAGAGCTAGGCAGAGGGAGAAGCCACCAAGAGAACAGCTCCTGCCAAGTGTGCATAGCAAAGCTGTCAAACAGCTGCACGTTCCTGATGACCAGCAGGTCATCCTGTGCAAAACCTGATTATGGCATGAGAAATGGTCTGTGAACCTAAAAAAAAAAAAGAGTTCTCAAATTCTTCTGAAATCACAAAACTGGAATTTACTTTCAAAATACTCAGACTGAAAAATTCTTCATTATCACTTTTTAACAATTTGAGCTGCTATTTTTCATTCTCAATACCACAAGGCAAAATGGCCTTTCCCTCAAGAGGAACACCAATGTTATTACCAAAAAGTAAACTGACTGAGCTTCATTTGTACTTACGTGTTCAGACGTAGCAAAAACTTAAGGAATTGAGATCTGACAGCCTTTTTTTTTTCTACCTAGATCCACTGATCCTCTTTCTTAACTTTAGTACATAAATATACGATGTGTCCACAGACACACATAAGCACATGTATCTTTATTTCTATATGCACACAGACACACACACACACACACTGCCATTATGCTAAGGGTCATAAAAAGAATTATTTGAATATCTGATGCAACTTACTTCTTTTTTTCCTCTTCTAAATACATATTGAGGTCCCCAAATTAGATTTTACACACTTTCAAGATTTACATCTTTTTTGAGCTCTCTTTTGCCTTCTTTTTATTTGCAAGTAGCACCAACATAGCCTGCAGAATGAATTTGTCTTAGCAATGTAATTATGTGGCATGTACTTAAAATGAAATTAAGTTGTCCTACAATTCATGGTGGAGTTCTTTGACCATTCCTGTGTAAGGCTGGTACCAGTGAAGTCAAAAATCTTTGATAAAAGCAAATAGGTCCTGTTATGTTCTGTTACAGATTTAAATCAAGTAGCTCCTTTGAAGTGAAGGATTTATATCGACATAAAATCAATATAAGAATCAAAATCCAAGCCCATCAAACGTAAACTATGTCCAAAATTGACACAAGTTATTTAACGCCATTGATTTCTTGGTAGACAATCTGTTAGGTGTGAATGGAAAGCATTTTTTCTTTAAACATACTCTTGAAATGCTGCCTGCTGGTCTTGGCTTTCTGGGTTTTTTACTTTGGCAGCCAGTGAAAAATGGTTAATGTTGAGCCTAGCATCACAAATTAAGGCCAAACTACCACATACCAGATCATTAACTCATCTCATTACTCAATTAAAGTTTTAGTCCTGAGAGAGTCTCAGCACTCTCAGCTTTCTTACCTGCTTGTCAGGTGAAGGAGCCAACTCAAGTAAAACAGTATCACTCAAGCTCCTCTACAACATCTATTTTGAAGCTCCCTGTTGTGCCTCAGCCTTTGCAGTTGTTATGTGTTGAATTATCGGCACACTTTTGGCTCATTTAGGGCAGGTATAGGATTAGACTTTTCAACAGGCTCATCCTACTTTGTAGCACTGTGGATGCAAGACAGGCATCACCCTTTCGAAGTGGTTAAGCCAGATCTGCAACAGCACAGTAATGATGAACTGCAGAACAGGGGCTCTGGCACATTACAAAACCCAGTGATGTATGAGAGCTCTGAGTGGGTTGGATCCATCTTTAGTCACACACAAATTATTTTTAAGGCTTTACGTGTTAGGAAGAATAGTAAATATTTCCAGCTTTACTTGGTGGCCCATGCACAGGTCTTTAATGCCACACTAGATGCCTCAGGGTGTCTCAACTGGAAAGCCAGAATTATGAAGAACTTTTGGGTTTGGGGTTATGTCTGCCAGCTTTATATGGATATCTCTCAGATACAACAAGGTATCTACCTCAAAAGGTATTAAATGCTTATTTTTAAATTACTAGATCAGACCTTTCCACTACGGAATTCATGCCATGTCTTTGTCTATCCATAACAGGACAAGTAATTCAAGGTGACTTCTTCTTGTTATTGTCTGCAGGTGCTTTGCTTTTTCCAGGTGACATTCAGACAGCAAAGAAAGATAAGGTGATTCCTCTCAAGGTTTCACAAATGAGGTTTGTGAAAACCTGATTTTTTTCTAAATATTTAGATTATGCTCTTTGAACTTGGGGGGGAAAGATCATAAACTATGATGCTCCTGATGCAATCCATCTTCCTCACCCTTTCTCAGTTTCTCTAATAACAGTTCCCCTACTTGCAAAATGAGGAACCAACACCCCCCCATTTAGGATTTATGACTAGAAAATACATGTAGGAGGTAAGTGTTAGTAGCCGTACAGACTTTCTCAGACTCATAGTATTTACTTACTACAAGCAGTAACTCATTAAACCACACTAAAACAGGATGCAGTCATCTTTCTCTGTGAAATTAACCTGATTTAAATATTTTGGCACAGTTCCTTGGGCAAACACTGCATTCCATGTCTTTTCATCTAGAATAGGATGACTGATGGATTCTTGGCAGGTTCAAATTGAAGGGAAATGAGGAGAAGCAAACGCACTCCTGCATCAGCATTGGATAGATAAGGATAAGGATATTTCTGAGTCATGTGACATGGATACTGGCCATATCTGTATAATTCCTTCCTTCAGTCATCCATATGAAGCTGCTTTTTCATTCAGGGGTAGAAAATTACAATATACAATCCCCTAAATATTGGTCCTGAACGTCTCTCTGTGTAGAGGAGTTCTCATGGAGAAACAAAAGAGTTCTGAATCTAATACTTTCCAATTTAAAAAAAAAAAATTCTCAAATTACAAGTTTGGTAAGTCTTACAAGTCTGGTAAGGTAAAAGTGTATAGAAGCCCTAACTAATACCATATTCTGGTAATTAACTTTCCCAGGGAAAAAAAATGGCACAATTTCTAAGCGTGGAAGACACAAGCTCCTACAGTCCCCAGCAGCTAGGTCTGCTGAGCACAATGGCTATTATTATACGTTTCTGGCTGCCTTGAGGAATAACACTGAGCATGAATTTACGAAGAGGGAAAGCAATGAAAAATGTATAAACCCATTCTTTAAAAAAGAAGTTAATCTCTCCTAGAAGGCTGGTTCATGTGCAGACAAAAATATGAGAGTACAGGAACTTCTTACACTATTAAGCCCCATCTCCTTTTATCGTAGGTAATCAGTTTATAAGACCTGATACATAATCCCATCATTCACTGTCTTAAATGTAGGCAGGAAATACTTACCTGAACATTAACATGCTAAAGCTTCAACAGGACTGGTGATATATATTTACTTTATGAGGGAACTTTCTATTTGACACTTGCAAAAAGCACAGGAAAGAAAATCAGTGTTCAAGTACTTCAACATCAGGTTAGTTTATCATTCGTTTATCAGTCTTGGGGCTATAGACACTGGCATGAAGGTACAGGCTTAAAACAGATCTATCCATAACTCAGTTGTGACAGAAACTCAGTGCTGAGAGAAACAGGTATCCACAGAAAAATATGCTTTTGTAAACTGTATAAGCAACTGAGGATGAAGGAAGCTTTTGCTTCATTACCTCAGCAGTTGTGATCTGACCTTTGGCTACAGTTGGTAAAAAATTCTTTCTTCTTCTTTGCATACCAGGAATTAACATTTTTCTAAACTCCCTGATCTCAAGCTTAGTAGATTGCAAACAGTTTTTCAATGTCACATTTCTATAAGAATGTTATACAACAGAACTAATTGCTGCCTGTAGTGGATGCAATTCCATTCACAGCAAGATAAATTGGATTTCCAAACTGCGGTTTCCATTGTGTTACCTCCATGTATCGTAAGAGTTACCCTGATGGGCACAGCAGTGACCCTACTTACTTATACACTGCTTTACGCAGAAGGCATCATCTTGTTTTGCTCACCAAAAGAAAAGACAACAGGAACCCCGAAGTATAACTGTAGACTGCCATCTGTTGGAAGGAGTTTAAACAGTGTCACAGAACTGTTTAGGCTGGCAAAAAGACCTCAAAGACCAGAGAATGCAAACGTTAATCCCACACTGCCATGTTCACCACTAAACCATATACCCAAGTGTCACATCTACACATGTCTTGAATACTTTAGGGATAGTGACTCCAGCACTTCCCTGGGCAGCTTGACCCAACATCTGGCCATCCTTTCAGTGAAGAACTTTTTCCTAATATCCAACCTAAATCTCCTCTGAAATAACTTGATGCCATTTCCTCTGGTCTAGTCACTTATTACCTGGGAAAAAAGACTGAAATCCACCTCCTACAACCTCCTTTCAGGTAGTTATGCATACTGGCCTCTAATCAGACCCTTCCTGGAGGAGTAGAAAGCATGACTTCTGCTCTGCAATGATCATTCTGTTTCAATGCTGGAGCTGTATTTTGGCTACTAGGACAAATAAACTATTGAACCTCTTTTTATTTGATTCTCTGGCAGGAATAACAATGTTTTTCTCACACAGAATTGTAACTCAACATTAAAAAGATGTGTCAGGCAAATTTTTGGTTTTGATATTTCACAAGCTTATACTGTAATTGAAAGAAAGGAAGAAGCAAGAAGAAAAAAGTAGTCCTCACTGTTCTAAAAAGTCCAGGGAGGGGAATTAAAAAGAATGAAACCCTCTGACTTGGCAGGCTCAGAGGTTTGAAAATAGTGGCACAGTTTTGAGCTGGAAACCAAATATTAATGGTGTGCCCCAGGTAGTGGGAACAATATTTTTAAATTTATTCATTAACAACCTGGAAGACGGAACCAAGAAAATCCCCACTGAGTTTTGAAACGATGCCACACTGGGAGAAGGGGCTGATATACCAGAGGGTCATGCTGATACTCAGAGGTACCTTGACAGGCTGGAGAAATGGGCAGAGGAACCCCATCAGGTTTAGCAAAGGAAAATGCTGACTCCTGCATCTGGGGAAGGATAACCTCAGATACCAGTACTGGTTAGCTCCAGACAGCTGGAAAACTGCTTGACAGAAAAAGCCCTGGTGATCCCCGTAAGCATCAAGCTGTACAAGAGCCAGTATTGTACCCTTGCAGCAAACAAGGCAAACAGCCACCTCAGCTCTATTGGCAAGAGCCTTGCCAGTAGGTAGAGAGTGATCCTTCACCTCTACCCAACATTGGTAAGACACATCCGGAGTGTGGGGTCCAGTTCTGGGTTCCCAGTATAAGAAAGGCAGAAGCATACTGGAGCAATGTGCTGTGCTCCAGTGAAGAGTCACAAAGATTGACAACAGGATTGGAGTGTCTGTCACATGAAAAAAGGCTGAGAGAGCTGGGACTGTTCAGTTTGGAGAAGCAAGGTTACCGGGGGATCTTATCAATTCACAACAATACATAGTGGAATGGAATAAAGAAGATGGAGTCCAACCCTCTTAGTAGTGACAGGACAAGAGACAATGGACACAAAAGCCATGAAATTTTATCTGAACATAAGAAACTGTGAGCTAAGTCAAATATTGGAACAGTTTATCCAGAGAGGCCATGAAGTCCCCATCTATTCTGTACACAAAACCTCACTTGACACATTCCTTAGCAACCTGTTATAGCTGCCCCAACTCTGAGCACAGGGTTGGACTAGGGATATCCAGATGTCCCTTCCATCCTGAGCAATTCTGCCATGCTTAAAAAATGGCTCAACTGAAAATCTGAGTGGCTGTGGCTTTTTTATTAGAAGCAAGTGTTGTTTTGAAAGATTAAGGTTGCAATACTGCAATTCCACATACAGGTTATTAGTTCAACACAGAACTAAAAAACACCGTATCTGATTATGTGTAATAAGGTACATCTCAGGGATTTAAATACAAACTTGTGGTCTGAAAAATTTTTATGACAATATAATTCAGACCATGATTTACAGTAAATGTACTGATGGAGTATGAGATTCCATTTCAATTTAAAGCAAACTACTATCATGTATAAAACAGAAATGATATTTTGAGCCCTTGCATTAGGAAAGAAATTCTTGAAGGATCAGATGACTCAAAGGATTATCAGCAAGAATAAGGACTCTTGATTGTCCTGGATGACACTGAACAAACTTCCTTATAATTTCATATCTAGGTGTTGAAGTAGAAAATGTCTTGAAACTCTCACTTTGTGTGGACACTGGTCAGCACCTTAACACCACTCTAATGTAGAGTGTGAGAATATCAGAGCTCATTCAACACCAGCTATGTCGGCAGAACAGAATTTTCCTGCATGTAGTAGGAAATACACTAAAATTTTATTTTTCCTTAACGCTAGCATCATTGACTTTCAATTTTGTGACAACGAAAATCAAGTTCAAAAAGAAGAGACATTGGGAAGATTAGGGGAGCTGTGAGTAATGAATAGAGTTTCAAGGAGCAGTTGTAAGGGTCTGGGAGCAGTAAGACAGCAGAGTTAACAAGCATTTACAGTCTTTCAGAAGAGAGTTTCTCTGCTGCTCCTGGTGCTAGCACAAGGCTCAAATACCAAGAGCAGACAAAATACCTAGGATACAAGTAGCTAAATTTCATCTTCTTGGCTTCCCCTCCGGCTTGTTTCCTTTGTATGAAACACACACTTCACTTGTGATAACATTTCATTGAGCACTCACTGAGCTCAGTAATTAAATCACTTAATTCAGTTGAAATAAGCTTGATTCACCTAAAATCAACTAAAAATGTAAGATCATAGCAGACAGGGCTAGATGCTCTGAATTGCCACCTGCATTGTTATCTGTGGTATTTTTCATTATAATTTGCTTACTCGTGCCAGTTCTGTGGTGAACATCCTTTCTTCTCTGGTCTGCTTTTCTTACTCAAATTGTCCATAAATCATTGGGACTGCTGAAATAGAATTTGACCTTCATAATTCCCAGCTGAAAGGGCACAAGATTCCACAAGGTTCACTTAGAATGTCACCTAGATTTACCTTCTCTGATTTGTGTGGGGAAAACACATACCTTCCTGATGTTCCTCACCATCATTCAGACACATTTTAATGTCATCTGTGTTAGATCAGTTGTGCAGAATTCTTGTTCAAATCATGGATCACCATGACAAAGACTCTTCCTGCTTGACAAAGAGTTCCAACAAATATGATTTATTATAACATTATTAATCTGCCTCAGATTTTTTCACTCAATCTTTTTCAAGGCTTGCATGTGTCATCTTCTAAGGAGCTGTGAATGTGGTAGTTACAGGAGAACCTGTTAACACTCTTGCATTTTATTGTTACCTAAACATATTTAGCTCTCTGTCAGACAAAGAATTAATGAGCTACAACTTATACAAAGCACATCAGAGGTCAAATCTTGCTCCTAAATTCACATGAAGAAATCTCACTGAAGTAAAAGCAAATTGAATATGTGACTGATGAAACTCTGTTACAGAGCAGTTACAGCTCATCTTTTTTCCTCTTTGATATTCCTGGAAGGCTACAGGAAGCACTGGAAACTCAGATCTTTACCTTGCCCACAGAACAAGGCAAGCAGGCATGACAATGTCTCCTGACTGAAGGACAACATATGTAGACTGCTTTGAAGGTTGTGAACTTGGTCTGTTCTGAACTCAGAGCGAGGAGCAGTAGATTAGATTAGACTCCTCAGACATTCTCCTTAATTTATTTTAAGATGGGCCTGTACATTTGAGCACCTTCAGTGACAGTTCTTACACGACAGAGGTGATCTACCACAAAGAGATGGATTCCAGAACATTTAAGGTAAATCTAGCAGCACATAAAAACCCACCAACCCACAAATTAGGTACTTCCTTTTGGAGTCATGGTTTACAAAATGGTCTTGCACATTATAGTCTGACAATAAGTACAGAAATGTACCACAGGAGTTTCAGGCTAGATATTGGAAAACATTTCTTTACTGAGAAGATGGTCAGACACACAGAACAGCCTTACTAGAGAGATGGTCAATGCCCCCAGGCCGTGAGTGCTCAAGATGCATTTGGACAATTCCCTTAATAAAATGCTTTAACTTTTTATCAGCCCTGCAGTGGACAGGAAATTGGAATAGATGATCTGTGTAGGCCTCTTCCAACTGAAACTATTCTGATTTGTTCTGTTCTATTTTAGTCTACCTTAGCCTAGTCTAGTCTAGTCTACAGAGCCTGTATTTTAAAGGTCTGTGTTTCAGACCTTTCGGTCTAAAAAATGCTTTAACCTTCATTTTCTCTTTTTCAAACTGTGCACCAATGCAGACTTGTCTCCCACAAACTCTGGCCTCCTTGTGCCCATCACTCCAGACCACTACTATTGCCACCATATTTTTCATTTCTTCTGGATCCTAAGGGAAGATTCAGTTGGGGCAACTCGCACCAGGATGAGTGAGGTCAAAACAGACTATTACACAGGACTCAGGATAGTTTCAAATGGAAAATGTGAATGATTTATGAACTGGGATTGAGACATACTGGGGTAGATGTGAGACAGAAATAGTGGATGATGCTAGAGACGAAGACAGGTAGTGCTGAAAATGAGGAAGTTGAGGGGTGCAAGTTGGCCTGCATGCTGATGGAAGGGTACTGGGACAATGTGGAAAATTCCTTTTAATGGCAGGTCTCCTGGCTGTCATTTGTGAGTGTGACAGCAAAAAAAATTACATATATGCATTGAAATAAGAACAGGACACAGAATAATAATAATAAAAAAAAATTATACATCTTTTGTGGGCCAGATTATGAAAGAAAGCACAGGCATCAGATTAGATTTTTGATGCAAAGGTCTTTTGTTCGATTTCTAGTCATAACAGACTAGACATGCATAAAAGAAATTTTCTTTTAATGCTTTTTTGTTTAAATACTCTTCTCTATGCTTCTTTGACAGTTAGAAAATATAATTTTGTTTAATTTCTGCCAGAAGACCCTTATAATTAGCTCTTAATTACAGTTGTGGCTGAAGTGACACTCATACAGGAAATTCTTATTTTCTGCTGTTAAATGTTCTAGAACAAATAGACCTTTCAGACTGTTTTCTTTTTTATGTTTGGGTGGGTTTTTTTGCTGTTGTTGGGTTTTTTATTTACACATTCAAGATAATAAATTCATGTAGGGTGTTTCAAAATCACATAGATAAACAAGACAGTTCACAACATTATTTTGGGGAGTTGGATTTTTTTATTTTAAATAAATCCTGTTTTGTCATCCAGGCCTGTATCAGCATCCTGCAGGACCAGGGCAGTGACTGTACTCAGCGCTGGTGAGGCTGCACCGCGAGTGCTGTGCCCAGTCCTGGGCCCTCACTACAGAAGGGCATGGAGGTGCTGGAATTTGTCCAGAGAAGGGCAACAGAGCTGGTGAAGGGGCTGGAGCACGAGTACCATAAGGAGCAGCTGAGGGAGCTAGAGGTGTTTAGCCTGGAGAAAGGGAGGCTCAGGGGAGACCTTATCACTCTCTACAACTGCCTGAAAGGAGGCTGTAGCAAGGTGTCGGTCAGTCTCTTCTCCCAAATAGAAAGCAATAGGACAAGAGGAAATGTCCTCAACTTGTGCCAAGGGAGGTTTAGATTGGATACTAGGGATCATTCCTTTACTGAAAGGGTGGTCAAGCAGTGGAACAAGATGCCCAGGGAAGTGGCTGAACCACCATCCCTGGAAGTATTTAAAATTACATGCAGATGTGGCACTTAGGGACACGGCTTAGTGGTGGACTTTGCAGTGCTGGATTAACGGCTGAACTCCATGATCTTAAAGGTCTTTTTCACGACCTCAATGATTCTATGATTCTATAACGTCTACACGCTTGTCCCCATAAGAAATGCAATACAAATACATGACAGTAAAACATTGTTTATGGGCATGTTTATGTACATAGACAGATGAGAGTAGAGAAATGTAAATATTGCTAGTTATAGCCAGAGTATTAAATTCCACTCTGTAGTGATATCTGAAAGTAAAGAGCATTAATTTGTGTATGAACTTTGCCCAAAATAATGACAAATCAAATTTATGGCAAATTAGGACTGAGATGTTTTAATAAAACAAAAGATACTTCTATTCCTCTTAAAGTGTTTGTCAAGATGCTGTTATTATGTTAATCATTTTAATAAGGCAAAGAATAACATTAGAAACCATGAAGATTAGAAATTGCAAGAAAAGAGAGAATCTGCTGTTTCTTAACATTGAAAGCTAACCATTAAGTCTCTTTCCTTTGTGAGTAGGTAACTGTGAGAGCCCCTATCTGCAAGGGTTTCCCAACCCACAAGTTGGTCATGATAATGAGTGCATAGGATTCAGCAATACAGAAGCACATAGAGTTTTTATTGCAAACTACTTTTAGGGTATACACTTGCTATCAGTAAAGCAAGCATATATACACATAAAAACACATACACAATTATATATATATTTGCAAGCTACTATGAATTGCCACTAATCAAGAACATGTTGCTTAATTATTTATATGCAAGCATATGTAAATATTTTTCCTTCAAGTTATGACCAAAACAGTCCTTTTAACTGCTCTCAGGAATGGAGACAAAACAAGTGTGTAGTTAAGTTCACACAGGGGTAATTCTTGGAGAGAAAAGCTCATTTTGGGAAGACAATGACTTACTTTTATATCTTTAATATGAATACAGAAGTGGGTGTAGGACACCAGTTCTTGTTGCTGAGTTCTGCTTTCTCAGGAGGTCAGTTTGTGGGTTATAACAGTTTCTTTGTACTGCAGGTTATGCCAGTTTCTTTTTTTGTGCTTATCAAGCATGCTGCAGAGCCCCAGCTGCACCTATCGAGGCTAACCCAAGCTCCCACTTGTGTTCGTCAAGGATGTTCCAGATCCTCAGGCTAGCAGCTCCTACACCGGCAGAGATCTGGTCTGTCAGTATTTTAGTAGATGACTTTTGTCAGTAATTTTCCCCATTATAACCAGGTGACAGAGTATATCTTTCCACTGATGTTAAGCTGGTAACACACAATGAGGGAAAAACTGGAAACTGAATGTATACTGCCTTGTTTGTACAATACGTTCATTTCCTTGTCTTATCATATCCTTGATGCTGAACTTTTCCATTCCATAAATGTCTGATTTACAATACCTGAACCTTTAGAGGGCTCATATTGAAGAAAATAAAATACAAAAATTTACCTTTGTAAACTTACCAACAGGCAAACCATTCACACTCCAGCAAAGGTGCCTTTAGAAACAATAAATATAGCTTTCAGCTCCATCTGACATTCAGTATTTATGGGGAAACTGGGATGAAAAGCTAGTTTTGTGGTAAATTCACAATGATGTACCACAAAAAAATGTTTCAAAGAGTTATATCACTGAATAGTGTTAGCAGTTTCTACTGAGAACCAGTAGCACACTAATCTTCCCAGCATTTGTTTTATCACATATGTTTATTTTAATACAAGTCTGAGACTGAAACTGTGATTTGTCGCCAGTGGGTCAGACTCTGCTGAAATATATACGAAACTACAATGCATGCCTATAGTGAAAAGCTTACATCTTCTATAGCCCCAGAAAACAGATACTAAGGTTTCAGAAAAGCCTCAAAACATTCAGGCAAAGTTACTGTGATAATGACTCTTATATACCTTGTTACTTTATTATCCCAATGTTTGGGCTGGGATGTTAATTGCTTCAAAAGAATAATTCTATAGTTTCTTTGTGTCCTTTATGGACTAACTGCTTTTCAACGGAGAAGACCACATTAAGTTTATTTCCACTCTAGCAGAAAGGTTCAGATTTTCCTAAGATAGGACATTTGCTTCATGTAAGAAAAAGGAAAAAGTGATTGCAATAAAATAAAGGAATAGATATAAAAGTATGGTAATAAGAATCTGTGTGGGAGTGAAAGACAGAAAGTGAAAAGAGAAAATCTTTTATCTTACACATTTTATGAAAAGGAAACTTCAGTTTAAACAAATTTAAAACAAACAAAAAAGAAACAAAACTTTATCTAGCTGTAATATGAAAATGAAAAATTTATTATCTGCCTAAATTGAAACTGGAATAAAAAGCTAACTGTGTTTTTTATTTTCCAATTTGCAAAATCTTTCATTTAGAGAATTAGCTTCAAATTAATTGAATAGTTTATATGCTACTAACAATAATTTCCTATGGTTATACAGCCAAATCTATCCTTCAAATAATAGACAGATTTTATATTAGAGCCATAGCCATAACAAATTTCAGCAGATGGAGAATCCTATTTTTAATCATCAAAGCACTTAACAAGGAAAATGAAATCAGCATCTGAGCACCTACCCTGTAGAAATTTATGTACATTTTACACTTGTCATGCACCCAAATGACACAATCCAAGACTATGACTTCATTTTTTCAGTAAGGCAAAAAAAATCTACAAGCCATTAATTGTTTAACTGGTAGGATCTAACATTACAAACAACACAGAGTTGAAGAAAAGAAGACACAAAATACAAACAAACACCAACTATGCCAAAAGGTAAAGTCTGGACATAATAGTCATAACAGCATATTGCATTTTCCATGAAAACACAAAGAAAATTCCATAGAAGTTGCACAGAAGCATTATAAATGTGACAAATCCTTGTCAAAATGGTAGCAGAACTCTTTAAAGTTCACAAAAGCAAGGCAGATTATCACACTGGAGCAAAACATATCACGGCCCAGGGCTAAATGACAACTTTTCTGACAGCTGGATGTGCCAGAGGAAAAAGCCCTTTCAAGGATGTGAAGGCACACTTGCCTAATGGAAGTTAATAACCAGCTCCTACTGTGAACTGGCTGAAACTACCCAAACTAGAAATTCTGCTTGACTGGAAATTCTAATTATTTTTGTTTTGAATTTATCCTGAAATGAAAAGAAAACAAAAATCTTTTCTTTCCCTTTCCTCTGTGGTATGAAGATTTTCAATTGCCTTTAATAAAAAATAAGGAATTTTAAAAAAGCTTTATTCAAGTTTTTTTTTTAATTATTCTAAAACCATAGTGGACCACAAAAACAGGAGTTTGGGAGTATGGGGCTTTTCTAAAATTAGAAGCAAAAGGAGGATTTGTGGACTCTGGGTCTGTGCACTTTACTGCAGAATACCCTGGAACTGGTTAAGCCCAAGAGTCCTTCTTCAGGGAGCACGGTGGTTAGGGATTTGAGAACAGCGATCTGACCACTTTCTGGGGAAAAAAAAAAAAAGAAATATTTTGATTTATTTATGATTTATTTCTTTCAATGGGCAGAAAATGAAATTTCCAATAACAAGTCAGTTTTGATCATGATTTCTGTTCATGATTCATTTCAAAAGCTTAGTTTTAGCTCCTTCTCTGAGGATTTAGGATGATGACAGTGCTCCTTTCCTAACAAAACACATTTCTCACTGGATAAACTAACCCCTATTCTGTCTTTTATATAGCCTGGGAGAGTATAAAATATTTTTCTCACTGCAGTCAAGGTAGATAGGCCCTACTATGAAAATATGTATCTTAAAATGTCCAACCCAAATTTAAAATACATAGCCACCAAAATCCTTGCTGAGATCTAAGACAGTTTCAGGAATAAATGTGAATATAAGTTCTAGGTGCTGAATGCACTGCAATAGCATTTAGAGGATTTCAGCATTGCATTTTGCTTTCAATTACTAAGAGATTTAGGAAATTTTATGTTACTTAAATCACCCTGATATTCAGCAGTTATATTATGTTGAATTTCCTGCATCTTCCAATATATCTTTTTTTCATTGAAGAACTTAAACTGTCCACCTTCCAAAATTAACACTGCCTCAAGTGATCTCTGGTGCAGCCTCCTGCTCTGAGTCACATTTGAGCTCAAGACTAAGTTGCTCAAGGCTTTTCCAGCTGGGTCTTGAAAACTTACAAAGAAAGGTTTCCCAGCCTCTGCTCTGGGCAGCCTGTCCCTCCCCCGGCTCTCTCCTCATGGTGATTTCCTCTGCCCCCCGCCCCACTATGCTCAAGTCAGAATGTCCCATTTCAATATAGGATCCCTATTTCTCATCCCTTTTCCATATGAAGAGTATGATTCCCTTTTCTCAAAAAAGTACTCTTAGTTTTTGGAAAACTCTTTACATTGCTCCCAGATTTCTCTTCTCTGGTTTTCATGAGTCCTCATGTTCAGTAACTCTCCTACGAGATGTTTGACATCAACTTCATAATAGAAAAGATGGTTTTATAACTCCATCAGCATGAAACTGAAATATCTGCTTTTCATAAATCTTACAGCTATTAATGGCTTATTTTTCCTGTAAAATATCAGAAATAAGGGAAAGCAAACAAGTACATCTTTAAGCTGGTTTTCATGCCTGAACTTGTAAAATATGATGTGCCAAAGAAGGACGAAGAAATATCTGTGTGTTCATTGACATAATAATTGCTTTTTCTTAGTAGAAAGTGAGATTATTTTTAGCATGAGATTATTATTTTTCACTTATACTTCTGCTACTTCCTTCCATTATATACAGAGTTCAGGGATGAAACCCTGGTCCTTTATGTGACAGCAGGGGTTCTGCTATTGACAAAGGGGAATAGAGGAAAGTTCACCTCTGTTGACAAAGGGGAATAGAGGAAAGTTCACCTCTGTTGACAAAGGGGAATCTCACAATTGACTTCACAATTTTTTTTTTCTCTTTTCTCCTTTTTTCTATCAGAGGGAAATTTTTCTATCCTATTTGAAATTTCTGCTGGAAAGTCTACAGTTTAAAATATTTAATTTAAAAACATACTGTGTAGAAAAGTTTTAGTTTATAGGTATTGTGTATTTGGCCAGTTGAGGTAACTTTTCATCATTTGCTTGAGCTCCTCCATTTTATCCAGACAGGGAGCTACAAGGAATTAAGTTCTGTTTGTTGGAAATAGCTGCAAAGATGATGTGCAAACATTGGTTTTATTGGCAGGAATTCTGGGGAATAGTTCTGCTGAAAAACAAAAGAGGCACGTTTCAAAACGGACAGGTGTTTATGCAAGTTTTTTATTATTTAATTTTCAGACACATTAAAATATGCAGGTGTGGGGAAGAAAGCTTAGATGTGTATTTTAAGTGAAATAGGACTGATGTGAAAGCATGATTCTTATCTAATGGAACATACAATATATTGACATATCAAGGAATTATCTTTCCAGATAATCAAAGTCCTATTTAAAAGAAAATCACTATTCCTTTCTCCCAGATCCTCTTTTGAAAGCCTTATTTCCTTAGTTCGTTTTATTCTGTTACTTTTTTCTCCTTCTTGTTATTTTTTTTTATTTTTAATAAAGCTGAATGTTTATGTAGAATAATTTCTATTTCCTAGTTATCAGCCATAATACAAAGATGATCCTGAAACTTTCTTGACACGATGTGCAGTCATTCCTCTTCTCATTATTGCCTTACTAGTCAATCTGACTTGTTTGTAGTCCATTCAAGTAATTTATAAAGATGAGAAATTGCAAAAGTCATTTGGAAGCCTAGAGACATCCCACATGGTAGAACTTCAAATGGATGTGGTCTTTATCTTGTCAAATAAACTGCTATATATTCACTATTTCTTTTGCAATTCTTGATTTTGTTTATCCACGCATTTATTAATGAGTCAGTGTGGAGATCTTTGTCAGTCATCACCTGTTATTCCATCGTTGCTGATGTTCTGCTCTTCGAATAAGCATTTTCAGGGGGAAAAATAAATTAAAAAAAAAAAGAAGTCTGTAAATGCATCAGATGACAAAAAAAGAGATAATAATTGGGTAAATTTTAAAATGTGGTTAAAAAAAGCCCAGTCAGTGACAGAAGTACATTTCATATGTGAGGGATAGTTTCAGTAGATGACCTAAAACCAAATGAGACAGACTTAATACAATGAACACCCAACACAAATCATGCCAGATCAAGGCTTATAAATGCCTCTGGGAACTGTGTGTGATATCCTTCTGCTTCTCATTAAAGTGCCCTTTATAAACTTCCCACTGTCAATATTGCTTATAAACTGACAACCAGCAACAATGGGCTAAGTTCGAGCAGGCTCCTTAAAGATGAATTTCAATACCTTGCAACACCTTGGCAAATTGCAACACCTGATAAGTTGGTACATCCACAGATGGCTTTGCTGTCTCAGGACTAAGCCGATAACAGGCCAGAACAAAGCAATAGTGAGTAACCACTGCTCTGCTAATTAGAAGTCAAGTTAGAGCTTAATGCTTTATTCAGACTGTAAATAAGTAAAGAGATATGCAGAAAAGCTACCAATAGCTCTTCTGATGACCCTTCTACAGATGTTTTGAGCACCAAGGATGGCATATTTATACATATTTATGTGCATATTATCTTGACGTGAAGAATAAAATATTTTCTGCCTGTGAGATATTATCTTGCCAGAGGCAAAAAAGGAAATTAGAGAACACTGCTAGAGGAACAGCTGAACAGTGACCTCTCTGTGGAGCCTCCCAGTAAATGATTCAACACAGCAACCAGGTTATTCCCCAATGAAGAAGTTACTGGCCTAATACCCAGCTGTATCAGAGAGGTTCTTTAACATGTTGGTATGGAAAACGTGAAAAAGTGTTGGGTTACACTATGTGGTGACAGAGAGATAAGCCCAGAAGGCCGGAGAGACAGCCTCTTTCCTGGGCCCAGAGGTGACCCTGGGACTGTATCCAGGTCACTGGGGATGGGCGGAGAGAGGTTTGTGGCTTGTGGACAAAGCTGGACCTGTGAGAAGTGAAGATTGTAGTTTGTGACCTTATAGGGTATTGTTTACCTGTTACCATAATAGGCAATGTCTGTGCACTGCTCCAGGTGATAGGGAGACACTGTGGTGAACATCTTTCCTGTTTACATGATGTCATATCCTGTTCTGTGGGGGTATTTAGGGAATTGGGACTGCGCAATAAATGGGATTTTGTCTTTGACTTTGCACCTGAAGGAGTGTGGAGTTATTGCCCATGCATGATTACTGCAAAAAAGGAGCTTAACAATTCAAGATAAACCTCTGGCAGACAGAGAAGGAAAGGCTGCAGCTGCACCTGTTATATTTCCCTTCTTGATCCATGCATTGAACTAATGTTGCAGTTTGTTGTTAATGCGTTGCTATGGCACGCTGCAACCTTCCCAGAGAGCGCGGCAGACCCACGGCAGGGAGAGCGGCAGCCGCTTCCCGCAGCCTTTAGGCGGCCCCGCGCCCTCGCTCCGGCGAGCCGTCAGCTCTGCAACGCAGCGCTGGTAAAGGAGGCAGAGAAGAGGCGTCCACATGGGGGACATGAGAGCTTTAATCTCACACGGTGCCACACCGGTTCCCCATGCAGAGAGCAAAACCACGTGGCCACAGCTTACTTTTCTGTGGGGACGAGGTGGGGCGGAGAGAATGGTCTCCGGGCTTGGGGGCAGTACATGGGCGAAGTTGGGGTACCGGAACCAATAGGAAAAACCCGAGGGAGTGGCCAGGACTAGGAGTGGGGAAGGTAGGACAATATGGGGAGAACAGACATTTAGTAAGGAAAGTGGGGAAGTATATCACAAACTAATCTAGATCTACTGAGGCCACAGAAAGATACTCTGAATGAAATATTTTACTATATTAACTACCTAGATTCCATGGTCCACCTGGCTAAGACCTGCAAACAGTTTGGGGTATTTTTAATTCCTCATTCCGAGAAATCTCGCACCTATTGGGTTAACAGAAGGGAATGATTCTAGGACAAAGGCTCCTGCAGGCAACTAGAGCAGGAAGTGAGATACCCTCATCATCCTACCAGCACAGCATGTATCAAGCAGATGGCAACTCTGCATTTAAAGAACAAGTTTTGGCCTAATGAGTAAATGATATATAAAAATGTGAAGGAGGGTGACCTGACAAGTCATGTTGAGGACACTCATGGAGGTCAAATTGCCTCTGAAATGCTAAAGAAGCTGGGCCACATGATGGCCACATCCTTAAAAAACTACCTCTCTGTCCCATTCCACTAAATTTCTGCACTTCTTGTTGGTATGTGACAAGGGCATCAGTCTGCAGACTGATAGGTTACTTCCTGAGGACATGGCATTACAGATGACCAATGGAATTTCAGTCAAGAAAGTAACACATTTCGATTTTTCTCCTTCTCAAGCTTCAACAACACACAGTAGAAATTGTAGTATATTGTTAAGTATTCAGAGACTGTGTTTTTACAGCAGGGGCTAGAACCAGGAATGATGCTGTGCTGCTCTGTTTCGGAAGGAATTCTGGAAAACACAAAAATTCATATAATCAGGAGAAACTTAAGGTGAGATGAGTAAAGGGGAGCTCATCCATAGGTACAATATACCTTTCTGCAGAAAACGTCTCTTTTCTATGGGGTACCTCAACATTCATGTAGTACTTCTGTTCCTAAAGACCATTCTCCTTCCTAATTTCCTCCCATCTGGTTACAGAGCAGTACAGGACACTGCTCACCAAACTTCTTCATTTCCAGGCTACATCAGAGCTCCTCCAACCTCATTCTCTCTATCCAAAGCAAATGTTTAAAAATTTCTTAATAATACCTGGAGTAAAAGGAAGGGAATTTCCAATCAGAATTTAAGTTACAGTCCTGGCTTCTTTACCAAATACTCTAGCAATAAGGAAAAATGTAGAAGAATAGAAGATGGAATTTCTGAAGACAGCAGTGAAAGGGGTTAACAAGTGTTTCTTTTCCAGTTATCACAGGGTTATTGTTATTGTCCAGAAACTTGGCAGAGGAAGAAAGTCACATAGAAGGTCAGACAAAATCTTATTTTAAAAAAAAAAAATTGTATTAAATTTTCATATTGTCTTTCTCAAGAGTTTCTTCAAGCATTTACTCATAATATGCCATGCTACCAAGTGTAACATTTTTGTACAGAAGCATTTACTCATAATATGCCATGCTACCAAGTGTAACATTTTTGTACAGAAGCATTTACTCATAATATGCCATGCTACCTTTGTCTACATGTATATGTGTAGCCGACTCCTTTGAAATGAAGGTTCAGGTTCACAAACCACAGGCTTAGGAAACCTTCTTTCATTTGTAGAAAGCTAGTCATGCAAAATCCTGCCTGCGAAAAGAGATGCAGGTTTAGGTAAGGCCTCATAATAGTCTCTTTATGTGGTCAGGATGGACTGCTATACTCTGTTTTTAGAATAGTGAGTGCTGAGAAACATCTAATGTTGACAAAAGTCTCCTCAGGTGTGTGCACAATTTGTGCGTGCTTACAGAAAATAAATACTAAACCAGTAGATAAGGACCTTATGCTTCATGCTGTAGCTTTTTCTATCCCGCCTTAACAGGTAGTCTACAGTATTTGGACCTTATTAACATCTGTTTCAAATTCTTGTTTCAAAATTATTGCTGGCAACCATCCCCAGCCAGCAAGCTTGCTGGCTTATAAATCCAGTTTTGGAATACTATTCACATAAACTAGCCAAAACATCAGTTTTCAGTTTATAAGTCTTTGTTTAATTCAACTAATGGAATTTAAGCTCATTTTACAGGGTATTTTGTTTTGGTTTTCAAAATATACATTTGCTGGCCACTAGACAATAACAATTGTTTGATGGCATAATTAATTAGCAAGACATATGACTTGAAGTCATATGATTTCCAGGATTCCAATAATTATTCTTAATTCAGGCTATAAAATTCTATGCCATATTAACCAGTAAGTCAGGGAAAGAATCCAAAGACACAGTTTAACTTCTTATGACTTAAAAAATCTTATTTTCCAAACTCTGTTCAACTCCTGTTTTAGTAGACAATTTGCTATGCAGATATTTCAGTCTTAAATCTGTGAAGTCTAGTCAGCACAAGATTAAAGTGAAATAGAAATTAGTGTCTAGACCAGCTTTTTCACAGACATCTGCTCTATGGACACGGTACGAGAAGGTTTAAAAGGCTCCATCTTCAATGCAGCAACATGAGGGATTCAGCAAAGCAAGGCACTGTAACCAGTGGGTTAGGGAAGGCTACTTGGAGTTGATGGGATTCAGCAGATATCAACAAAACCAAGATCTGTGGCATTTCATGCAGGCCTTGAAGGGTGTATCAGAAAACCTTTCTCAGCTAAAGAGAGCTCCCTTAGACTTATTGCACACATCCATTTTATCAATGCTTATTGCTCTTAATCTTCTTATTGCACCTCAGCTTTGGTTTTCCCCAATCAAATTAAAAAAAAAAAAAACAAAACCCAAAACCCAAAGTTTTTTTAAAAAAATTATTATTTACATGAAGAGCACTTATTTTTAGGGAAATCTTAAAAACCCAGGACTAAACTTCTCTTTATAGGTGGCAGCTCCTCAAGTGTTCCTTCACGACGTACAGATAACAAATTTTTCCCTCAACTCATTCAAAGACAACATTCAGAAAGGATATTTCTCCTGTTCAAGAGAAACCCAATGTACTGAGAGGAGGAATTTCACTCAGCCAATAGTATTCATTTTAAATAACCCAAAGGAAGCAACTATTGTAGATCCAGAGCAGACCTAGTCAACTTACTCTGAGGTTTCCAGTACTCAAAGATTTTAAATTCTTTTTATAGGAAAAAAGCATGCTTTTGATGCATATTCAATAACAAAATTTGTAAAAATATCATCATAATTACCTTTTGATGTAAACAATCAAATTTTTGAGGAAAACTCTCATTTATTTTCAGTAAACACCATGTGTGCAGAGATGTATCCAGACCAAAAGCCTAGTAAATTCAGCTGATTCACATGGAGTCTGCATACACACAAAGTTAAGCAGAATTCTGCCTATCAATGCATGATTTCTATCTACATCCATACTATTCAGGCACAAATTTTCTGAGCCTACTACATAGGAAGAGGTAATTTTTATTTACTTCTAAAGTTTTTAAGCAAGTTAATTTTATGCACTCAGTCATTTGCTCATTATACACTCACACACTCACATCCACTTACTGAGAGGCATCATTCATGTACTCCTAGGTGGTTTGCCCACACAGATTGGGGGGCAGTGGCTGTCAATACATCTCTGGAACTCTCTGGGACTGGCAATGAGGAACTAGTGTTTAGACAGATCTTTCCTTTATTTTAGGAGTTGTTGGCTGTGATGGCATCTCCCTTACTGAAAAATTGGCTTATTGCATGTATCTAAGATCGTGTTGCCGCACACTTCTTTCCTTTGTTTGGAATATATGTTTGAGGTATTGTCTTGTAGTTAATTTTCCTGTTAGGCTGGAGAGAAAAAGAAACAGTAAATTGGGCATGATGCAACCTTGCCACCATCCTCCTGGTGTGAGGGTGCAGGGACTCCTCGTTGGGCAAGATATCTGTGGTGGGGGTTTATCAGAATGCAAGCTGTGTGACCTCAGCACAAGCATCGCTTTCATCAATCTTACTGCCAGGAATGGGGTGCTGGCAACAGTGTCATGAGATCAGGGTCCCTCAGTGTCAACACAGATTATTCTTTCAGCCTTTGTGATGTTTTACTTCTGGTGCTTGTGCACACTTTCCATTCATTCATTCACTTAATTCACATTAGTTTTAAAATTTTTCTTAGAAATCTCTCCAGCTATACAAAAGTTGAAAAATATGACACATAGCTAGAGAGCCTTAAGTCCTTTGAAACGCTGACCAATATCTAAAACCAGCAGTTTGCTGATGGTTGGAAGAGTATTTCTTATTCTACCTGTCTTGCAACGTGTATGCCTATTTTATCTATTAACATTTTACTATCTTGCTTTTCAGTTAACATTGATTCTAACAAGTATCCTGGGTTTTTAAGTTTGACTTTCTATGTTACTATTTAGTTTTTATCTTGTGCTAAGACCTTGCCTTTTATAGTCTAACTCACTTTATAGCAGCAAAGATATCAAGAGTTTCCTGCTCCATTTTCCTTTCTCTTGATTAATAACAACTTAGGGCCAACACCGTCACAATGCATGTAACTTGTTACCAGCTGCTTTGGTTTTAGTGATGTGAGAGAGGGAAGGATTGCCAGCTTGAAACATTTTGGGTGCTTGTCTGGGGGAAGGGGCAGGTCAGACCTTGCCTGTCAGGCAATGCCCTGCCCTGGCCTTCCCTGCCCTGCCCTGCCCACCCCATCCCACTGGGCCTCTGTCCCAGCCCTGCAGTGGCCACCAACCCCTGGCATACCAAAGGCAATGCTCCACACCTGCCCCTGGAGCCCCAACCCAGCTCCTGAGCAGCCAAATGACCAGAAGTCCCACCTGGGGAAAGGGCCCAGGAAGGCTAAGGCGTATTTAAAGCAAGCAAATGAGTTAATCCTACCTCCCTGTGGACTGTTAGCTGTATGCTGCTGGAACCAGGAATGGTAGTTATGTTTGTTTGTATGTTTTTTCTGTTTTTCTTCTTTTAATTCCCTTTTCTTGGAATTTCTGAGTAGCTTAAAATCAAAGGGGCTTAGAGTTGGCTAAGTTGAATGGACTAAGCTAATGCTTTGGGAAGTGTTTTATGTTGAGTGAATGCTGCTCTAAACCTTTTGCCAAAGTGCTTTGATTTTCTAAAGTTGCCAGTAAAGCTTTTTTGGTTTTTTTGACCTCTTGAGAACATCTTGTCCATGTCCTGAACATCATGTCCTATACATCTGATTCAGAGTACGTGAACAACTGTAAGGCCTTTTAAAAGGTCTTGCTGAGGAAGTTCTTTGGGGCCTTAAAAACTATGATGATAGGGCACACAAATTTCCCTGTGATTTTGCAAGTTAAAGAACAGAACTGATACAAGCTCTTCCTGATGATCAAGAGCTCCCCTTCAGTGTCAGCAAACTGCTTTCTGCATCACATAAGCTGGCAGTTTAAGACACATTAAACACACTAAAATCTTCCTTCTCTCTATAACATAAACTTGAAAAATCTCTGTTACATAGATTTTGTACATGTTATTTTTCATTGTGTGATTTTGTCTTGCTTCTCTCTACTCAAGGCAGTCCAGCTGTGTTTAGTTTATCCTCTTTAATTTTTGCAAATATGACAAAAGTCTCTGTGGCTGTTAAAAAAAAAATAAAATTCTCTCATTTTTTCCCAGTTTTAGATAACTGTATATAACTTTATTTCTGTATTTGCTGAGAAGAATTGAACAGAAGTGCTAGAATTTATGCATAAAAAATTTAAAAATGCATTTTGTGCTAAAATACTTTATGTTAATAAGAATGGTAAAATTGTTACTGCACATCAGTTTCATTATGTAGCTTATTTTAAATGGGGCAGAATATTTTTATTGCCCAGGCAAAGACATGTTTTGTAACTTACAACTGGAGATATATATCTAATTTATTCCATAAAATATGCATGAATGATTTTCAGCTCCATTTAACTAATGTGTTTTGAAAATCTTTGCAACAGTAAGTGCAACAAATCTCAGGCAAGACAAGCAGTAATGTGTAAGTATGGTTAAGAGTAACTTTTCATTTTGCAGTTCCAATTTTTGACCAGACATTTGCCTATGTAGATAAGGTTCAGTATTATTCTGGAATGTGACAGAGTGACTACCAGGTATAAAATTGCAAGCTGTGTCAGAAAATAAAAATGCCCGAACATTATAAACTACTCACAATGTATTTGCTAAAGGAAAAAGAAGTGGGTGCATCCTTATATTATCAGGGGCTCCACAGATTAATGCAAAGGATAGTCTTGTTCTGAGAAAAGAGCTACTAAACACAGAGTGAAAGACAGCACAAGCCGCTGTGAAGAAGCGGGGATTAGTTGGTGCTGCCCAGTGCAGGGGAACGTGGTCTAAGGTCTGTGAAAGTCTCAGGAGCCCCAAGACCAGCTGGGCTTGCAAGAGCACATTGTCCTCTACCCATCTCTCATGCATCTGCTGAGCAAAGCATGTCACACCCTTCTACTGATGTTACCTCAACTCGGGTCAGTAGTGCTGGGGTCTGGAAAGCTTATCCCCATGATTTCTGAAGTCAGTGGGAGCAGGCCGGGTTCCTAAAACTGAACAAAGAGCAACAAACACGTCTTTTCAAATAGCTGATGTGATATGTCAAAAGGACTTTAAATACGTTTTTGGTAATAACCTGCTCAAAACAGGGAAAGCAGTTTGCTGAAGCTTCAAAACTGCAAACAAAATTCCTGTACCCAGAGTCATCCCACTTATCTCATGGATATAACTTAATGGAACCAGCTCAGGAAATGAGCATCCCAAATGTTTCATATGATAAATAACTAGAGCTAATCACCTCTATGGAGGAATTCAGCACCTAAAAGAAGTGATTTTTACAATAGATCATAGAGAAAAATGAAACCCAGTTCCAGACAGAGGGAACAGAACCCCAGTTCTGCTGCACCTGTAATGAATTTGTAAATGATTTACTGAGAATTATGCCCTCTTTCACCTATTTCAAGGCTTGTAATTTTTTTTCACTTGTGTCTACTCAGAAGTTTAGTTTCAATAGGCAGAATGAAGGGTATTTTGGTTTGGATCCAGTGGGTTTTATTAGGACATAACTCTAGGGCTTGATGAAGCATCTAATCCTGGAAACCATTTCCATGTACTTTAGGGCCCTCAGAGAAGCTATGGATGTATATTCTGCATGAGCAGACAGTGAGGTGGACTGAAAACTGGCTGAATGGCCTGGTCCAGAGGGTGGTGATCAGCAGAACAAAATCTAGCTGGAGGCCAGTCAGTAGTCATATATTCCAGGGATCTATACTGGGTCCACTTCTATTTAGCATGATGGGGCAGAGTGTACCCTCAGCAAATTTGCAGACAACATCAAACTGGGAGGAGAAGCTGATGTGCCAGATCATCCTGACATCCAGAGGGACTTCAGCAGGCTGGAGAAGTCGGCTGACAGGAACCTGCTGAAGTTCAACACAGTGAAGTGTAAAGTCCCTCACCTGAGGGAGAACAATCCCAAGCACCAGAATATGCTGTGGGCCACCCAGCATATTCAGCATTTTGCCTCACAAAATTTGTACATCTGCAAATATTGTCAATATATATAGTTTTTTTCAATGTGGGAAAATCTGCCTTGATATATTCTGTTTTCAGATGTTGTAACAAAAAATGAAAAAACAGTATGAGAAGTATAATGTTATACTTTACATGATAGGTAGTTTTGAAATGAAAATATAGTTATACAGTCATCTTCACTTTAAAGACTTGAACATTGCTATTCATAGAAAGGTGGGATTGAAAATACAGCAAACAGAAACCTAGATAGTAGAAGAAATATAACCCAGGCAATAGCAAATGCATTATTTATTACATACTAAATTGCTCCATTAACACATCTTTTTTGACCTTGAAATATCACACTGAAGACAAAAGAGTAGCTCTGCCTCAATGGTTTTTGGTGGGTTTTTTTGCATTTTATGTGGAAAATGACAAGATGTCTGGGATATCTGGCCATTATAAGTGTATCTGTTGCTACTCCTTGTCAAGAACATGCATCAAGTATAATATTCAGATAAGTAAAGTGTGATATAAAGGTCAACTAAACAATATTTGAGCAAATATAGACTAGAGATTGATCTAACATTCAGTTTCCTAGAATGAGAAAAATATTTGAGGATTAAAGGATTATAAATTAGGTGTGCAAGTTATGTGTCACCTCTGCATATAACAGAGGTTTTAAGATCAAAAAGCAAAAGTCACCACTAGCTGGAATGTAGACTTTGCTTGCTTTCTTGTGTGAGTGGCAGATCAGACTTGTATGTAGCATAATGCCTGTTTCTTTCCAAAAAAAAAAAAAATGAAAAACAAACAAACACAAAGCAAAACACCGCCCCCCCCCAGGAAAAAAAAAAAAAAAAAGGCCAAAAAACCCCTAACACTACAAATATTCAGCTATCTATTCCAGCATAGATAAATTGGGTGACTAAGAATTAGGTCAATGATGTTGACCTACTCTGATAATAAAGGAATAAAATTATGGAAATATTTTGCAAGTAATAATTCATTTTACTATCATGGATGATAGGTGTTGGTGGTTGATGATTTCTTTTTTCTCTCCATGGAGAAGGAGGTCAAACCCAAGAGGCATAGCAGAGTTTTGAGGAGCATTTGCCTGATTTCTCTGTATTACTCCCCTCTAAAAGCAAAATTAAAATTAAGAAGTTAGATATAGTATATGACAACAACTGGAATGGAGCCAAGGCAAATGCTCTAGGCATATTGCCTCCATACATTCAGATTTCAAGGAGGTGGTGTCAGTTTCACTGAGTATTTAGTCAGATTCTTATATTAACAATTTACTCAGCCCAGAGTCCTATGTAGCAGACACAGAAATAGTATCCTTTTTTCCATGCTATTAAAACTATCATCAAAAACTTCTGTTGCAACACAAAATTTGAAAATTCAAAAGCACTTGCTCAAAATTTTGCAGCATTAGTGTTAGAAGTTATAGCTTCAACCTAACTCCCAATTCAATGTTTTAAAGACCTTATGTGGACATACATATTTATGTATCTATGTGTGGGAGGATGATAGAATGTGTATGTACATGCACATATGCCTGCATATAAAGTAACAGGTACATATGATACAGCAGAGCACAGTTTAAAAACTGACATTGTGCTACTTATTTGACAGCCTGAAATAAAGTCTGATGTATAAATACCTTTTTGATACCAGAAGAGTGCCAAAATTTTATTCTAGGCCAAAAATACACATAGGACAATACCAGTAGCAAGATGTTTAATTTCAATATTAATTATATTCCCTCTCTCCCACAAGAAAGTTAGCTTTTCTTTTTTTTTTTTTTACAAAAGAAAATATTTGAAGGTAATAGTAGGAACATAATTTGCAAATGATGTTTCAGAAGAGTTTTGCACAGTGAAAGACATTAAAGACATTAATTATCCTCAGAATAAGATATGGATTTATAGAGGATATAAAAATCAGTAAGTATGGCTGATGTATATGTGTCTTAAATTACTTCTTTTTGCTATCTTATGTATTATTCTAATATATGAGAACTGTGATTATTTTCTGATGTGAAATTGGTATACTGTTATTCCTATTTAAAGTTAATTATTGGATTTTGCTAAAGTCCTTGAGAATTTTTATTTCTAACTTGAATAAGGTCATTTCTTCATCTTTGACTTTTCTACCTAAGATACATCTGATTTACTGAGCTATTGCAAGTAGTACCCTTTCTTCATATCCTGCTTATATAAACTGGAATTTACAGGTTCTTTAACTGAATATTAGGAATATTTTGCTATATTACATTGATTATATAAAACCTGTCTTAGTTCATTTTTTCCAAATAAAGTAACATTGCCACAGCCACTCCCCAAGAAATCATCAACAAAGGTAAAAAGCATGTTTACTTATTTCATGAATTAAACTTCAGGTTTGGGAAAGAAGACCCACTTTTAAAGGTATAACTTTCTTTTACTAACAATGAGCACTTCCACAGCCCGTTTCATCTACGGTTTGATCTACAGCCCACCCACAAGGCAGGGCCATGTGAGCAGTGTAGCTCGAGCTCACATCCTTACCCCTTCACCCCTAGAGCATTCTGCCTCCCAAGAACCAACTTTTAGAGGGTGACATATATACTCCTATATAAGAAGACTGTTTTTATTGATTTTTTTTATTACATAATTTTGTTTTAAAAAAAAAAAAAAAAAGAAGAAACAATTTTAATCAGTGAATGCCCAGGCACCCTAAGTTAAGGAATAGCTCAGAAACAGTTCTGAATTTATCCAGTAAACTCAATGAAGTAACACTTATAATCCACTTTTATTAAGGGTATAAAAACAGATGTAAATATTGTGGGCTAAGCACAGACTAAACACAGCACAAACTGTGGTTTTATGTGTGTTGAGCTACAGGGTTTGGGGTCAAGTAACATGACTCAAACTAAATTATTCATACTCCACCTTAATGTGTCTAAACCCCTGTACAAGGCAGATAATATTACATTATTAAAAATATTCTTCATTTATGCTTGTTATCTCAATAGTAAATTACAGCAAATCTTTCAGATAATTTTAAAGAGATACTCTTGAAAGAAGAGATTGTAATATGCCTGAACAAATAGATATTTGACCCTAAGAGTATTTTTTTATCTATAACTTTCTTGTTGCCTTGAGAAAATAAAAATTGGTGTGAGTATATAACCATTGGGCACAGGAAATTTACTCATCCAGTTATTAAATCAACAAAGTATGATCAGAAGATACTACTGACAGGGACTAAGTCCTTGCCAGTTTATTAAGCCCTTATTTCATTAAAAAACTGTATGCATAATCAATGAAGCTTAAAGGTCTGTAAAGAAAGAAGGTAATTAATGTAAAGCACACAGTGGTTGAAGACTTGTTTCCAAAGATTTTGTCGTGTCATTTAGAATCTACAAAAACAGATCTCTCCACATTTTCCATGAACCTCTCTTCTCCCTTCATCACAATGCTCATCTTCTTCATCTTCTACCATCAGCACAACTACAGCATGCTCAGACCTTCAGTGCAATACCTGTCACCCATCCAAACTTTCAGGCACTTCTGGTGTTCTCAGTTCTCTCCCCCTGCACATTTGGGGAGCATAGGAAAGGGAGAGGATGGATCCATGGACTGTCACATTGGCATCATGGACCTGTAAGCCATATTTCCTTAGTGAACCAGCTTGGATGGGGCTGCCCACTGAATATTTTACAGGCATCCACTACCACAGAACAGAGGTGAACAGCTTTACCTCAGAGTTCCCTCACAGATCCAGTTCCTCCACCAGCATCCTTAACATGCCCAGGCTCCCAGCTGGGCCACTCCTGAAAACTCAGGGTTCAAAGTTTGGTGTGTGCATCTTGAAGACCTGATGGTGCAACCCTTCTCTTGTCTATATAGACCCATAAATATTTTTCAAATAAGCACGTCACAATAAAATCCGATGTTAACTGCGATACCTTGTTATTCAACATGTTAACCAGGGAAAAGACTGAAATAGAGAAATGGCTGAAATTGTATCATATCGTTATGGCATGAATTTTTCCACTTTCTCTCCCATTTGTTACACAACTTAAAGCTTTAATATGCAGGTACATCCTGAGAGCTGTGTGAGTGCTCTGTGCAACTAATCAGCGTATGTCTAACAAGTCTAGTTAAAGACAGTTTTAGCAGATCCACAATGTGTGAGCAGACGGTCTCTGCAACACCTACACAGTGGTCAACACATTCTAAAAGCAAGTGCCTGCCCAAGGGCAGTCAATTGTACTAATCAAGCATGCAAAATATAGATGACCTGGACACAGACAGCTGTCACTTGTTCTGTTTCCATTTGAGGGCACTCAGAAATCCCAAAGAAAAGGGCTAACGCTGATAGGAGACTAGGAGGTGAGACATAAAAGCAATCAGCTACTGCCAAAAGCAGTAACATTAGCAGGTGTGTATTCCCTCATCTGATTCTGAGGCAACCTGGGTAGGATCATTGTAAAGTTACAGGCAGGATGCTATAAAATTGCAATGCAGTAATTACTGTACAATACAAAATCCTGTATTCGGTCATTGTCTCAAGCTATCTATTCTAAGCAGATACTAGAAACTTTGCCATCAATTCTGTTCTGCAGCAAAATTACTACATAGCATCCAGCTAAAGGTCTTCATGCCTGTCTAAGTGAGGAATCTGGCCTATTATGTTTTTCACAAGTATTTGTCTTATGATCTCCATGCTTATTGTCTCTCCTTTTCAGATGGATTTTATCATTTTATGTAGCATTCACTCTTAAACAGGTCTTAGTAGCAACCACCTGGCACAGTATGGCAATAAAATATTTCTCAGCATTTGCTTTGTTATGTTAAGCATTAAGACTATTATGATTCTTCCTATTTTTTTTGTCAGGAGCAGAACTGGGATGGCAAACTCCAAAACACTGGTACACATGGCTTAGGTATTTATCTGCATGTTAGTATGTTCTCCAAACAAATGACACATATTGAAATGTACTAGAGCATACACAAAATAATGTACTAAAATTATAATATCTATTTTTTAAAGTGTGCAAATTGGCAAATTGCATGCTTGTCTCAATAGGTTAGAAACAGATGGAGCATTGTGTTTAGCACATTTCTTTAGAGTTTCTAAATCTGCCTGATGGGAATACCATTACCTGCACCAGCTGCACAGGTGACCTCTTTGACTTCCACTTGCTAGGCTCTGAATATATAAGACAGTGCTGGCACGTTTTTAACATAAAGTATATGCAAATATGGACATATTTGACATGTTGCTGTAGTGCCTATTTAAAATGTATGCCATCTGGTTTAACCCTTGCACCCATAATCATAAAGCGTTTCAAATTCTCTGTGCAATAAAATGTTTTTATGTCTTTCTCTTGATTAATCTACTTTACTTTTTTCCATAATCAAAATCAATTAAGATTCCTTTTTACCTAGGAGTCTTTTTTGTTTCTTTTCACTGGGAAATGGTACTACTGTACTCCTATGGGTGAATTTTTCAGGCACTGAATGTCTAATTCCCTCTCTAGTGGCAAATGCCGAGGAGGATCTTGAAAGCCTTCCACATTATGAATCTTATTACACGAGAAATAAGATACATTTCTTGTTTTCATATAAATATAGCACACAAAATATTCCTTCTTCTGCTTCAGTCTCATTTTTTTGAAAATGCTAAAGTGAATGTATCCCTTTTACAGTGTTTCCAAGATGTACTAAGGCCCATATTGAAGAATTACCTGCAGCTGTGTTAGTCTGTAGTCATTTTCTGGCTGAGAGCAACCACACACTTGAGATATTTACTCTGTTACACAAAAGACAAAGCGCTCCTTTCCTAGGAGTATGAATATTCTGAGTTAACATAATAGGCCTGATTTTAAGAAACCTAAAGCCAGGCAATTTCCTTCGATTTCAGGTGTTCACATGAGTATGGTTTTGAATGAAGATATATGGCCCCAGTGAAGTTATGGTTGATTGATACAGTACAGGTTAATGAAAATGTAGTGTTCCACAGCAAATCATAGAATCATGGAATGGTTTGGGTTGGAAGAGACCTTAGAGATCACCTCGTTCCAACTCCCTGCCATGAGCAGGGACAGCTTCCATTACACCAGGTTGCTCAAAGTCCCATCTAACCTGTCGTTCAACATTTCCAGGGATGGGACATGACATCTTCTTCAGGCAATCTGTTCCAGTGACCAGCCCATGGAAAAAAGCCCTATCCCTCCACTTGAAGCTGGTCTGTGGAGTGGCTTCTGACAGTTTAGCAAGCTACAGGAATGAGGGGACAAAACCTCTTTACTTCCTTGGAGTCTGCCTACGGTCTTTTTCCATTTCCAGCAATTACTGTTACTATGTTCCAGATTTTGTCAACAAGCAAAGGGAAAATACATCTTGTACGAGAGTCAGGAATTTGCTCAAAACTACAACAGTGTAATCCAATAAACAGTTTTCAGTTTAGATCTAATTATTGCATAATGAGAAAGACTACTTTTTTATGGGGAAAAGTCTCTGTTGTAATAATAGTAAAAATATTAATAAATAATTATAATCTTGTCATACACTTGGTTTCTACCCCTTTTCCTAGCGTTACACACACCCTCTCCTCACTCGTGCAGATCCTGTGGTCAGTGGTTTCAGCCTGGCAGAAGTGATGGGTAACACAATTGGTGTCAGTATCTGGAGTACTTCACCACTACGAATATGATGATCAGGCTGGTGGTGTCTTATTCCTCAACAGGTGATACACCTCAGAACATTTTTATATGTTTGCTAACATGTTTTTACCCTTTCTTTTTTCTCCAGTGATCTGAAGTTCCACATTACAACCAAATTAACTGTATGCAGTGCCTTTTACCTGTATAATATACTATTTATCTGTTCCCTTTGTTATCCCTAAAAAATGGGGACACCCCTAAAAGCAGTTCCAGATGCTCCTTCCTTTAGTTGACCACTGCTGCATTGTTTACAGCCCTGGGTCCTAAACAGCCCCCGTGTCAGCCTGTGCCCATTTACCATCACATCTGCCCTCCTCTGCTCTGTATTCTGCATTTCCATTTCTGGATGCCCTGCTATTTAACCAGGTTGGTATTTCTGTATACTACATAGTTATGGTAGCCATAAATGTATCACTCTACATAGAAAAACTGCTTATTATTGCTATCTCAATAAAAACATGATAATACTTTACAAAGTTAAAGGAAAGTAGAATGAATTAGTGACAACCATCTAGTCAACAAAAAAACTTAAAAGTGTTAAGATAACCCAAGTAAAACAACAACAGTTCAGAGAGGGCAAGCCTGGTGAATCTCTGTTCTGGGCCTTGCAAACACATTTCAAAGTCTGTAGCCAGACACAAACAATGCCAATATTGTATTGCAGGTCTACAAAATCACAGTTAAGCGTATGTTTTGTAACTATACCATATCTCATGAGAACCCCCCAGAAGTTATTTTCATTTTGTGTGGTGGTTGTTGCTCCAGATCACTCTGCATTGTATCAAATTCCCTTACTGAATTATTGTCTGGCAAATTTTCAGAGTCTGGATTTTTACAGAGCTCTTCTGATCAGTGTGCAGGACACATCGTGACCTAACACACCCAGCTGCTGCCTGGAGTCCTCTTCTATCTCCAATATGCAGTCTATGAGACACCTGCCTCCCTGCTGCTGCATCAGCTGGGACTAGAAATTTGCACAGTAAAAGGAAGACAGATAATCCAGGCAACCTTGGGAAAGAATTTAAAAGGAACTGATATGAGGCAGAAATAGGACAAAAAATGGGATTAAGCAGGTTTTAGGAATGGGATAGTGGGAAGAACAGGAAGTGTTAAAGAGTCTGGGCTCTTAGGAGAGAAAGAGACATGATCAGCAAGACAGCAGCTCAGTGTCTGTTACATGTGAGGTAGAGAACGCACAAATGTAAAATTAGCAGCATGTTCACCTTCAGCTTCACAAACCTCACCACTGTGAGATGTACAGAGATAATTCAAATACCAGACGACTAAAAATCTTCATGAAATTGCTAGATGAAATGTAAGATATATAACCTAAACTAAATGCAATAAGCTCTACAGATCCACCCCAAGACCTGAAATGTGATACATGTCTTCTGTCTAGCACTAAGCCTCTCTTTATATTTCTCAGCACTGGTTAATTTAAAAAATGTATATACTTTCAATCTTAAAACAGTCAGGCAATTAAAATTCTAATCTAAATTTACACGGATCAAGTAACTACTTATGGAAAGTGTTCTGTAGGTCGTGCAAAAAGCATTTATGGTTTACAATGGTCCAACAAATGCAAAAAGAGGCTATGCTTGCAGACCATGAGAAAGAAGCCAAAAACTTAAGATTGTTACTATGATTTTGATCTATGGATATAAAGTCAATCTTTAACCTAACATAATCTAGAATACTGATTGTAAAATTTTGCTTAAAAGTCTAGATGTAGGAAGAGGTTGTAGTTTCTAAAGTCTGATATCTAAAAATGAAACAGTAATTCCTTAATTTACTTTGAAAAATACTTATTTTCCATCAAAAACCAGTTGAAATGTGCAAGAATTTATCTGCCTTTAAAAGCCACTTTGAGCAACAGCAGTAATCCCGTTTTAGATGAACACTTCAGTGTTAGAGAACACTGAAACTACCTGTAAACCAAATTGCATTTTCCGCAGATAACAAGGCAACTCAGTATAATGGAACCCAGGTGTTAGACTAATTTCTAATTTAACCATAAATGAAGAAAAGAGAAATATAATCCTCAATGCAAGTTTTTGTGGTATTACAGAATCCATCATAATGAAGAAATGCCCTCACTTTGCACAAAGGTTAACTGTACAAATGATATTGCATCAACAGAAATGTTAATGAGTTTGTGTGGCAGCAGGTAAACAAGAGCTGGCAGAAGGAAGCTATTGTGGTAGGCAGATAATTACAATGGAAGTCATGTCTTTAGTACTGACTGGGATTCACATCACATCTTTTCAGTCACAATACAATTTCTCTAGCTCTGTTTATGGTAATCTATGGGATTATTTGGCAGCAAGGTGACACTTTGACTTTGGAACAAATTTCTTTCATAGACAGCACAATTACTGATATTGTGACATTCAGTGAGAGACATCACCGATGTATAATTTTGAAAATATATTTTATATTTTAGAAAAAATACAAACATATGGTATATTTTTCATTAATACATGAAGTTTTTTTGGTTCTCAATTTGTGTTTCATCATGCCATTGCTTTGATCTTACTAATTTGTAGGAGTTGGGAGAAATTTAAAATCTGTGAGTTTTTAACCATTCAGATGCAAAATTAGTAAAGAAAAACGAAAAATTATGCCTTACAAACATGCAGAGAAGAAAAATAGATTTTCAGGCAACGTTTATCTGTGTTATAAACTCTACTACATAACAACAAATATGTAATATGCTTTTCAGGAGGGAATTCTGACAGTAGCTACACATTCTTTATCATATTCTAGGCCAAATCTCCAGCTAACATATCTACCTCACTCTCACAAAACAGTTACAAATAGGAAAATATTCAGGTGAAGAATCAAATCTGGGTCACTCATTCTTCCCTTTACGGAAGGAATGTGAAATAACAGGGAGAGGACAACACTTACAACAAATGTGGTGAGTACCTCCTGAATTTCCACTCTGTCCTTGGTCTATGACAATAAGCGGGGTCTCACTCTGAGTATTTCATTGCAAGATCAGAGAATACAGCACTCCACCAATACTTGCACGTAAGTGTTCTATACTCACAAGTGATAAAATATGTACTTTGGTAAGCAGAAAGTAGTCTTCTGTTTGAAAGTCTTCAAGGACTGCTTTGTGCAAATGAGGTTTGGCTTCTGGGATGCAATGTGTCTAGTCACCTAAAGCACATTTCATTACTTCAGTTCTTTGAGTAGTTGACCTAATTTTACACAACTGGCTCACCTAAAATCTCTCTTGCTCCATAAAATTCTATCTTCACAAATACAGCATTGTAAATATTAAATTTATGGGGAAAAACAAAACAAGAAATGAGGATACAAGGAGGAGTATGAGTATATTAGAAGCAAAACTTTCTTTAGAAGACAAAAGCATTTCTACAAATACATTGCCTTACTATAAGCATGGCTCTTGCCCTATTAGTGATCTCCCTTCTGCCCTTGATGTGGATTTTACAGTTTAAAGGTGTGTGTCTGCCTTCTTTATAGCTCTGAATCTGTGTGAAGTGTTTGTTATTTTGTTATGTGATCTAAGTATTAATCAAAGAACAGTTATAAGGAACAAGAGTCACTCTTACTCTGCATCACTCTTTCCATTGAACTTAGGTGTAAACTTTTATACTGAAATTGGATTAGAAGAATTGGCTTAGGTAACTTATTTATAGTCATGATGTGGAAAAAACCAATTTGCTATCAGTATCGTATTATTTCCACTTCTGCTGAGAAATTTGTGACTTGAGTGAAAAACCGGATGAGGTTGTTGCTAGGATTTTTTAGACTAGTCACGTTTCTCTCTCTCCAAGGAGACAAGTCACAGTCATAATGATCTTACATTTGTAAAGGTTTTCATGCCAAAGAACGCACAAATGCTTTAAAACTTGACAAATTACACATATGAATCTTACCATTCACCATTGAATACCAGTAGCCCCTGTTGTGAAAAGTTTTTAACAATACACAGTAAAGTCTAGTTCACTTTAGTACAAGATATGACTACTATAAAGCAGGAAGAGTCTCAGCAGGCAGATAATAACACTTCAAGTGGAAATGCAAAGACACCACTGAAGTTAACATACTACTTAGGAAGTGTGTCACATCTATTTAATGACCTTCCTTTTGTGTTTTGAGAGAACCTTACATGCAATAGCTCACTGAGCAAGTTCAAGTGCACTTGATGTACTTAGAGTACTGTTCTCCAAGGTGCTGAGTACTGTGGTTCACAAGGCAACAAATGCTAAGTCTGTAAAAATGACATGATTAAATGTAAGTAAGTTCTTAAGTGCTTTGCTGATCAGAACTTCCAGAGCTGTATAAAAGAGTCTGTGTCCCTGAGAGTCTGACATTCACATCTCGAAAGTAGTATTCCTGAGGGAGAGAAATAGAGGCAGTGAAAAGTTTTGGGTTTTTTCACTGGCGCAGTTTACAAGGCCAGAAATAAGTAATTTCTCCCAAAAACCCTTCTCTCACCCATTCCTTTAGAATTTACTTTATGAGGCTACAGCTGAAGAAGACAAGGGTTCTATTTAAAAAAAAAACAAAAAAAACCAACAGAACAAACAAAAACAAAATCCCCCCTTAAAACATATCAGAAGAAATTTAGAATTTTTAGAAACCAAAGCTCTAAAAGTCTTCTACACAGCTGTTAACATAACTGTAGAGATGCTGGTTTCCATTGACATCTCCAGAGCTGCAACAAAGATTGTACAAGAGGGAGATTTATTCTAAGCACCACTTTAAGAATTACTCAGGTGGAGGCAAATGTGCCTGAAGATGGATAGCTGCTGTAGCCACTGCTGCAGAAGGGGATGGAGACAGTGGACAGCAGTTTTATGAGACTCTCAGGTGTGGATGCTGAGGGCTCGTTCGCTGAGAGATTTTCCAGCTTTCTGCCAGCGTCCGTGTGAAGGTCCTTGCTTTCACACCGATGCTGGCCAAAAGCTGGAAAATCTCTCAGCAACCGAGCCTTCAGCATCCACACTCAGGAGATAAGGAGCATGTCCAACAGTCTTGAAGAAGCAAGAAAGAGGGTCACCACAGGGAAGGGTGATTTTAAATACGAAAATCTATTATCCTAGTGTTTTCCTAAAGTTCATCCACAGGTGCTTTGGTCACCCTTGGACAGCATGGGACCATCTATTCTCAGACACTCAACCTCTGGGACCAGACCTGCTGCCTTTTCTGTCAGCGTTTGGATTGGAGTTAGATTGCTTACATTAAGCATATCATGACCGGTGACATTTACGTGTCTCAAAAAAGGTCTACAAAGGCCAATGTGCCAAGACAAAAGCAACCTAAATAATATTTCCTAAACAAAATACTTCCTAAAGTGAAATCTAAAAGAAATGTTAAAGAAAGTGTTACCTTTTTTTTTCCCATATTAAGACACAGTTTTAAGACTGTAGCACTGCATATGCAGTAGATGCCTTACTTCATGGTGATATATGCAGTGTAGAAGTTACGTGCCCAGCCTCACTGAATGGGGTTAGCAGAATTCTAGAAAATATCTTCAGAAAAGTGCATTTTCTATGGGAGATAGGCACTCAAAAAGGACGGTGAACAGTACTATTTCTAGAAGCCTAACTGCATCAAAGACTCAGCTATCCAAGATTCACTGACTGAACCCAGGAAGGCTTCCTGAGCCCATGTGTCTGAAACACCGAGCATCTCTTTCTTTCTGAGCAAAAGTCTTAAAGGTTTGAACCTAGATTTCTCACCTCTTGGGGAACATTGTGTCAGAGTATGGGTATTGTTCAGAGAAGGAAGGGGACACCTTTGATATCTTTTCTTTGCATGAAGTAGAAGTGTACAGGAACCAGAAAGAGTTGACATAATATCCAGTCCACTGCAGTTAGTGGCTGGCAGACAAATTAACTCTATTGGAGGCATCCAAAGAGCAGGAAAGGATTGTTATATTAAAGCTGTCCTTTTAAGTCTGCTTTTACCCAGCAGTCAGAAAAATGCATCAAGATGGAAATGTGTACCTGTGACCTTCTTTCCTTGTATTCCCAGTCCTACAGGTAATTAGTCTCCTACTCCTCATACCAGAAGGTCTAAGGCAGAAGGTGTGAAACCTGAGGGTAATATATATTCTGTGATACCCAGGAATGCTTCGGTTCCCATGAATGAATACTCAGCCCTGCCAGAAATTCAATTCAGTATCAGCATGAGGTCTGACAGGTAATCCCCATCCCCTACCATGGTTCCTATGGTAAAGAAACATATTTCCCAATAGTTTCCCAAGTGCATTACAGTAAAGTGTCAAATCAAGAGACTAAAACGTGGTGAGCCACCAGCTGGCACCAACAGCAGTTTGGCATGGATGCAGGGAGTGTGAGGGCAGCTGAGGAGCAGAGGGGGACACTAGCAGGAGCTGGGGCACAGGAGGAGTGGGGGAGACACGATCAAGATGCCTACAGGTATCTAGGTTTATTCACGGGCATATGACCAGAGGTGAGAAGGAAGCTCTGTAAAATAGGACCTGGGGAAGGGGATTCAACTACTCCTTCACAGTCTGATCCTAGGAACTCCCAGCTGGCTCCCACCAGACCAGATTGAAGCTATCAGAGTAACATCTAGTGCTGTGGCATTAGGAGGTGGAAATTAAAAGAGGATGCTCAGAAGAAATACCCCTTGTTCTCACATATGTAGCATAGCAGATTGGTTCCCCAGATAAAATTTTATTTACCCTCTCCCTCATGTGTGTTGGAGATCACAGTGGGAGAAGAAGGAGGTAACTAGTAATGAAAGGAAAAGAAGAAAGGCCATCCTTTACTCGCACACGCAAACTGTGGTGGTGCATCCCCCCACCTCCAGGCTGCACTATGATCTGAAAAAAGCTTGTCAAACCTCGGCCCTGACCAACGACACCTGGGTTGAGCAACTGTTTAGCTTATCAGAAACACTATCTTCTCCCAGGAACTTGTGCTGCCTAAAGAGCTCCTCCCCTTGTTTTTGAACAACCTTGGAAACTTTTTTGCCTGAATAACAACTCAAGTGGAATGATATTTTTGTTCTCATACTTTCAAAAAAACTTTCCAACCTGAAGTGCAGCCAAGATGAAAGATTACTATTACTAAAGCCGACTCTCTTGCAGCCCTATAAACAGTGGTCTAAAATGAGACCCTTTGAGCTCTCCTGGACCACATCAGGCTGTGACCAGCAACCTCCCTCTGAGGTAACACCTCGCAGAGCCAGCAAACTCTCAGGTTTTCTGTACTCGAAGGATTGCCAAATGATGACAGATTAGACACCCCCACTCATCGAGGCTCAACCTTTCGCCCATTGAGAAGATGAAAATGCATCTGAAGTGAGTATTTCACTGATTTCAAGGGTAATTTTTCACAGGTACCTTATACAGACTCTGTGTCTGTGTGCATGCAAGTGTGCATATCAAATGTGGGAGAAATGCTGCTCTCCTAGGTTCTTAAGAACTTTAGATTTGTAAGTTAGGCCTGTAAGTAAATTACTGCTGTGGTATAGTAAATCCTATATGAGTCCTTCACCAAATTGTATAAGTTATAATGTAAGTTAAGTTAAATGTTAAGTTTAAGTACTAGCAAATTTAAACGCTGTTAAGTGCTATTGGGCCCTTAGGGTTTGGATTGATTGACTCTAGACTTTTGTCTGTTGCTTTTCCTCGGTGTGCCTTAACCTCTCGTAAGTAGTAGAGTAAACCTTGCCAACAAACTTTGTAGTGCTGTCACTTTTCTATTAAACCTGTTCTTACTGATGCCTTTGCTGGCAATTCTTTAAGCAATCTTAATTGTGACACACATGCATAGGAAGAATTTGATAGGAAAGAGGAACAGATGTAATGTGTCCATGGAGAAGTAATTCCCTCAAACAAGGAGAAAACAGCAGGGAAAAAATGGAGATGAAAGAAAATCATTCAACTGGGAAACACTCTGGAGAGTGGGAAAGGTGCTCCTAAGGGCTCCACTTCATGCTGGGAAGGAGTGAGGGGAATTGACCAAAGTGCCTGGGTATCAGAGGTTTCCTGTTGCCCCTGCAGCCATCATGCTGCCCCGCAGTTACACAGCCTGCCTAGTTTACAGCCTTTTCCCCAGCGGATGTCTGTGAGTGGAGAACATGGGTGTAAAACCAGCAAGCACTTCAGAACTTTTTGCCTAGAACACGGGCTCAAACCAAGATCTCTCTTGATATATTGGTTCCTTACTCAGCAGCACAGAGTGCTTTGTATGTGCCCTTCTTCTCCTTTTCCCTACTTTCATCTACTTCTCCTTTTTCCTACTTTCATCTTCTCAAGGAAAGTGAGAGTAATGGTTGAATTCTCTCCTAAACTCTGAATTATTCTCTCATGACCCATTAAAGAGCTCCAATAACAACAGAAAAAACCAAAAACAAAACAGAAAAAAACCCAACCAACTGAACAAAAAAAAAAAAAAAAAAAAAAACAAAAAAAACCCAAAACCCCAAACAAACATTGGTCCCCAAAACAAAACAATAAAAACAAACAAGTAAATCTTTGTTTTCTAGTTTTCTTTTTAATCAGGCATACAGGCAGGCTAAAGGATGAATGCTTGTTAGGTAATTTGGGTGGATTTCCAGTGGACAATAACCTCTTGGTGCTGAATTCTTCAAATACAGCAAGAGATAAGACTCCCTGATCATGCCCTGAAAACTTCTGAACTTCTCAGTATTTCAGAGTTGTATTCTTCTGTTTACTGATGATTTTTATTGTTTTCAATTATAATTGCTACTGTCTCTAAAACAGTTTTTGAAAACTACAATCAACATATGAAAGCTCCTGTGGTAACTGACATACATCCATGCAACTGAGAGCTAGGTCCTACAAACTTTAAAGAATTCTGCCAAGGAGCTATTCAGTGAGGTATGTCACAGCTCACACTTCCTCCCTAGCAGAAATAAAATACCTGAAGGCTCTTAATTAAATTACTTTTCTATGTAAAATTATATATCTTTACTATTTGGACAATGATGGTCTTTTTTTTTTTTTTTTTGGTCAAAACTTGAAATCTTACAGATTTAAGAGAAAAAATTATAATCTTGTGAAAATTCAGGCATGAGGAATAAGGAATTAAGCGAATGTAATTTGCATGATTCTGATTGCCAGTGATGGGTCTTTACAGCTTGACATTTTGGTCTGCCACATGCATCCCAGCATTTGTCTAAGTGTCCCCGTGAACACAATCACACTCCAAAACAGCCCAGATGGCAAAAGTATTTCCATACATGTTTTGAAGTTGTCTTCTAAAGGAAGCAAATATTCTGCAGAAGCAAACAAAAAAAAAAGATGAAATATGGTTTGCTTTTTAACATCTTTTAATATTAAAGTTATGCAAATTTGATTAAAACAGAAATTTAAACCAAGATTGAACTGCTCACTGAAAAACGGCTGTGTGTAGTCTGCTGCTGACTTTCCATAGCAGCATGCTGTTCCACAGTCCTTCAGCTCCCTCTGCTGCTTAATCGATTCACACATTTTTCATATTTGCATGGTGTTTTTACTCATTTTTCTTAACCTCTGTTTTGATGAGAAAAAAGGATGCAGATTAAAATTGCACCTGAAGCAATGAAATGATTGCTCAAATTGATAAACAGTGTGTGCAAAGTTCCATGTAATTATTGTCCCTCCTTTTCTCAGGGAATGACAAGAAGCCCATCAGACTGTCCTGATTGCTTTCTGGTGACTTGCTGTGCATATATTCTGCCATTATAATTTGACTTGGTATAACTGAAAAGTATCTGTTGCTTAAACTGACTTTTTCTGGATATGCAATTTTATTTCATAAACATTATTACATAGAATCAAAGAATCATTTAGGTTGGAAAGATCATTGAGTCCAACCATTAACCTAACAATGCCAAGTCCACCACTAAACCTACACTTACATGTCTTCTAAATAATTTCAGGGATGGTGACTCAACCATTGCCCTGGGTAGGCTGTTCCAATGCTTGACAATCCATTCCATGAAGAAATATCTCCTAATATCCAATCTAAACCTTTACTGGCACAACCTGAGGTTGTTTCATCTTGTCCTGTCACTTCTTGTTCGGGAAAAGAGACCAACCCCTACCTGGCTACAACCTGCTTTCAGGTAGTTCTAGAGAGAGATAAGGTCTCCCCCAAGCCCCCTTTTCTTCAAGATAAAGAACCCCAATTTCTTCAACCACTTCTTATATGACTTGTGCTCTAGATGCTTCACCAGCTCTGTTTCCCTTTTCTGAATATGCTCCAGCACTTGAAGTGAGGGGCCCAAAACTGAACACAGGATTCAAGGTGTGGCCTCACCAGTGCTGAGTACAGGGGGACAATCACTGCCCTGGTCCTGCTGGCCACACTCTTGCTGATACAGGCCAGGATGTGACCGGCCTTCTTGGCCACCTGGGCACATACTGGCTCATGTTCAGCTGTTGTTGACCAACACCCCCCTGGAGCAGCTTTCCAGACACTCTCCCCCCAGCCTGTAGTGCTGCACAGGGTTGTTGGGACCCAAGAGCAGGACCCAAGGCTCTTTGCCTTGGTGAACCTCATACCTTTGACCTCGACCCATCAATCCAGCCTGTCCAGATCCCTCTGTGTCGCCCTGGTTTTTCTACTGTTCTGTGTTTTTACTTTTGTAGTAGAAGTTCTCATGCATTTTCTATAAACATAGCTCTTGTTTTCCTAACCGGCCTAGAATGTTTTCTGATCTTCTAGATTGTTGTTCATTCCTTTCTCCAAGGCGGAGAAAGATGATAGACTATGTTCCTATCCTGTAAAATAGGATGTTATGAGGTGTTAACCTCATCTACCAGTGTGTGATTGTTTTAAGAGAGGTATAAAAAGGTGAGAATAAAGGAGGGCAGGGTCCTTCGCCCTGCTGAGTGGTCCTGACCTGCTGTCTGAATCTGCGTGTTCGTGTCTGACACTGCGACACCTCTGCAGAGCCTTCCTGCCCTCCAGCAGATCAACACTCCCATGCAGCTTGGTGTCACCTGCAAACTTGCTGAGGGTGCACTTGATCCCCTCATCCAGATCATCAATAAAGATATTACACAGGACTGGCCCCAATACTGAACCTTTGGGAATATCGCTAATGACCCGCAGCCAGCTGGAGGTAGCACAATTCACAACAGCTCTCTGGGTCCAGCCACCCAGCTAGTTTTTAACCCAATGAACACCTATCCAAGTGCACCTATCCAAGCCAAGAGCAGCCAGTTTCTCCAGGAGAATGTTGTGAGAGATAGCGTCAAAAGCTTTACTGAAGTCCATGTAGACCGCATCCCCTAGATCACCTTGTCACAGGAGGAGATCAGATTGGTCAAGAAGGACCTGCCTTTCATAAACCATGCTGGCTGGGCCTGATCCCCCGGTTGTCCTGTATGGGCCACGTGATGGCACTCAAGATGATCTGCTCCATGACCATCCCCACCCCAAAGGCCAGGCTGGCAGGCCTCTAGTTCCCTGGATCCTTTTGAACCTACTTGTAACTGGGCGTCATATTTGCTAACCTCCAGCCAACTGTGACCTTCCCATTTGACCATGACTGCTGATAAATGACAGAAGGTAGCTCAATGAGCACTTCTGCCCGCTCCCTCAGTACCAGTTGGATCCCATACAGCCCCAGAGACTTGTATCTGTCCAAGTGGTGTAGCACGTCACTGACCATTTCCCCTTGGATTATGAGGGCTTCATTCTGCTCCCTGGCCCTCTCTCCCAGCTCAGGGGGCTGGGTACTCAGAGAACAACTGGTCTTACTGCTAAAGACTGAGGCAAAGAGGGCATTGAGTACCTCAGCCTTTTCCTCATTCTCTGTTCCTGTGTTTCCCCTCCCATTCAACAAAGGATGGACATTCTCCTTAGCCCTCCTTTTGTCACAAAGTTATTTATTGAAACACTTTTATTGTCTTTTATGCAGTAGCCAGATTAAGTTCTAATTGGGCTTTGGCCCTTCTAATTTTTTCGCTGCAAAACCTTATGACATCCTCATAGTCTTCCTGAGCTACCTGGCCCTTCTTCCAACTCTCCTTTTTCCCCTGAATTCCAGCCAAAGCTCTCTGTTCAGCCAGGCCGGCCTGCTCCAGCACCTTGACTTCCTTCTTGAAGAACATCCAGCCTTCTTGGACTTCTCTGCCCTTCAGGACTGCCTCCCAAGGTACCCTGCCAAGCTCCTAAACAGGACAAAGTCTGCTTCTGGAAGTCCAAGGTACCAGTTCTGCTGGGTCCCCTCCTTACTTCTCCAAGAATTGCAAAATCAAACATTTCGTGATTACTGTGCCCAACATGGTCTCCCACTATTTCATACTGATATACACATATATGTTAATAATTACATCTTTATATAGCTCAACATCCTCTTTATTACCAGTATTTCTTGCAGGTATCTCTGGAATACTTTCTTTCCAAGATTTTCATCATGTTCACCTACCAAAAATGCTAAAAAAAAAAAAGAAGCAGCTTGTATGCTTGCATTTTCTAGTTTTTATTGCTATATTTTTCATTTCCAAGTAGATTTGATAAAGCTAGATAGAAGCCTGATAGAAGAAAAATTTATATATTCAAGCTATGTATTGGTCAAAATACAATATAAATGCAAACACACACATTCATTAAAGCAGAACTTTGTTTAATAAGGTATAATGAAGGGATTATCTGCCAGAATATGTGAATCTGCCAGAATATGTCAGAAATATAAAAAACCCAGCATCATACATCATACTGACTAAAAGAGTGACTTGAAGAGCAGTAAAGGTTAAGGGAATATTAACATACACTATTACACTGTTTTCAAGGCATCTCTGATCCTCAGGGGATTTTGGAAACTGCAGGTCTATACAGACTACATGGAATGTGGGAAGCTTAGAATTCAATTTGTAATTTTCTCCATAGGTATCTAGGTTATTATATCCATTTTTTTCTGTTCAGATATTCAGATATTATGTCAGTCACTGATGAATTACCCCAGGAAAATAAGATTATGAAATCTCCATTTGAAATTCTGTAAAACTACTAAAAGCACAGGTTTGAGGAATTCCTCCAATACAACTGGGATGACTTTCTGAAGGATCTACATTAATGCCTAGTCCCAGAAGTAATGATTGCTGTAGGTATGAATTATGCTACACCTGGAAATAAATGCAACCCATGCATAGTCCAACACAAACAGAACTCAGGCAATTCAAGCTTGATCAGCTCTCTCAGGCACTTTTGTATGTGCTGCTTTGTCTTTTTGGAGGACTGTGCTTAGGTTTGAATTTTTGCAAGGTGTTTGCTGCTGATCAGGAAAAGGCAACACACTGTTGTCATCTTCAGGCATCTTGTTCCCAAGTGACACCTTAGAAGCACGACCACTGGGCTGGAGACTTATCACAACTGAATACTTCTCAGGAGGAAATTACAGAATCAGGTCAGATCCAAAATGTTGTAGGCAGGTGAAATAAACAGGTGGATTGCAGGAGCCCAAGGCTGCAGTCAAACAAGGGCCCTATTAAAGGCTGCCAAATTCTGGAGGTACTTGGGGAGTACCTCCCCCTTTCAGCTGTAGCACATCAGGCACTCGAAATTTGTACATGTGCTGACATTTCCCTACCTGAGCAGCTCAGTGCCTCACTCTTGCTCAAGTCTCACCACAGCCAAAGCTCAGTTACGTATTGCCTGAAAAAGCTTCACACACTGACAGTCCTGTTGTCACAAAATATATTGAGGCACAGAACAGGAGAAGGCAACACTGATCACCATACCCAGTCCTCCACTACCAGAGACAATCAGGACACGAGCAGCAATTCAAGGTATTAAAGGACTCAAGTCATAAAAGATTTCCCACCACTAACAAATGTTAAGACTGCCCAAGAATTTCAGGAGGTGCTCAAAAACAAATGCGGAAGTTACTAAATTTTGGGTTTAGCCATAGTTATTAGATCTAGATCATGGAGCTGTAGTTCAGGTGCCCATCTTTTAAAATAGAGTGATGAAGCTCATGAAGTTCATGACTGTGTATCAAAGATAGTGAAAATGTAAAGATTTTATGAAAAGATTTATTCAGGGACAATAAAATTTTCAGAAACCAAGTCCTAGACAGTCAGACCGATCAAAATTAAATGCACACTGAAATATGCAGATCATTATTTGACAAGTTATTTGGCACACTAAATTATCTTTCCAGAATAACAGGTGAGGTTTTTAGTCTGGTTCATTTACCCCATTTACTCCCACAGAAGTTGGCTCATGAAAAGAGTCTAAAAAATTAAGTGATACATTTGATAGATTTGCCCTTTCCACCAGCACTGTGGGCACAGACTATAATTCCAGATGTTACAGAACAGTCAGATATTAATGTAATTTCTCATGTGGTTTTCCCCCCCGCCCCTTACAAATTAGCATTATAGCGATCTCTGTTCTGAAAGTCTCTGTAAGCACGTTTTGCATCTGCTTTGCTGTGTGGGATTCTTCCAAAAGGTTCCAGATCATTGAAGCAGGCATCAAAAACTTCATCCACAGCTTTTTCCGCTGTTTCTTTGCTAACTTTTCGAACAGCCAGAATGGAACGAATTGCTCTGTCTCGTACACAAGTCTAAAGTGAAAAAATAAATAAATAAAAATCTGTCATTATTAGCATAATTTTTTTCCAGATTTTGTCAAGTATTAACTCCTATTATATAGGCAATAATTTCATATGAAAGAAGAATCAAACAGTCCCTGTAATAAATATCAAAGTACATTTTAGTTTCATCCTGTGCAAACTACGTGCTTTGTTTTCCACGTACACATAAACCATGAAATAATTAAAAGACATTCCTTAGAACAGGAATTAAAATACAATTTGGCATTTGTTGTAGGTGTTAAGTATTTGTAAAACTTGACCTGGACACAAGAAAAAATATGTCAGAAAGAAACAGACACAGATACCAGTCAGGTTCTTTACAAACTGAAATGCTGTAAAACAAAGGAATGACTTCTCTACTGGCCTTCATTTTGATACTGCTCTTTATGGTAACTTTTTCTTACACAGTTTGTTTACCGAAAGACAAAATAATATGTAAACATCATCTACAAGCTAACTGCCACTCTATCATGAGCACCTACTTGGGTCTCAATCTGTCGACTTCATTACTATTTACAAAAATTAATTGAGACTACAAGACTTAACACACATGCCTATTTAGAAATCATCTTATTTTGCTTCCTTCAGTTTTCAAAGAGTTTAAAAAGAATGTCACCCACTTATAGTGGATAAGGTACTTCCACTACATTTCCTGCAAGCCCTGCTTTTTGTTTGGTTTTATTAGCCATCCATTGTCAGTGGTAATGCTTTAAAACACGACTAAGTATTCAGGAATTTCACTCCAATAAAAATAACAAGGTGGGAAAAAAACCCTAACATCAATCATTAAGGGTTAGTTAAGAGGAAACAGCAAGTCCATGGCATCCATTTCTTTTTATAAGGTTTTCAGCTGTGAAAGTGCAGAAGGCTGAGACCAAGTAGGTAAAGATGGCTCGTAACAAATTAGATTTTAACATCCACAGTCTTTACCTGATGGTGCCCTTTCAATCCAAATTTAAACCTGGCTATTTCATTCATCAGTGTACAGTCTCCACTGAGATTAGCAGCTCGAATCTATTGAGAAAAATAAAAAGTCACAGGATCAGAGAAACACATGAAAATACAAAGTCAAAGAAGTTGTAACACATATTTTTCTTCAGTATATTTCTGGTGACTGCTGGTGGAGAAAATTCCCAAGGCCACTTTACCTTCTTAAGCACCTGTTACTACCATACTCTTTACATCCATCTCAGCCTCACTGCTGAGTATTACTACAACCTTCAAGTCTCTCCAGGAACTACATCTCACAAATACCTATAGCTTAAATTAATGAGCAGTAGAGGTTACATGTATATGTGTATGTATATATATGAACTGCTAGAAGAACATGGAAAGTAACATTCTCCCCAGTCTATATTAGAATCTCTTATAAGAGTCAGGAAGAAAGGCAGATACCCTTTCAAAGACCACACCTGCAATACCCAGAAGAGCAGTAACCCATCTGTTTCGCAAAAAGCGACATTTAAATCAGCATGTATGTTTTAGCTTCTTAACTGTCTTGTAATTAATAAAATGACAACATTAGAAGCATTTTAACTTACCTCTGAACATGCTAAGTGTTTGATATTTTTAAACCAGTCAACATGTGCACGGCAATGATCAAACGCATGAATCAATTCATGTGTGACCACCCGGTTCATATGGGATTGTTGGCGAATGTTGTTCTGACAGAGAACAATCTGCAGAAGAAGAGATATAGGTAGTCTTTTCAGCCAGTTTCAACACCTCCCTTACTTCTCAGAGACACAGCACACACCACCGACAGCATTTATGGCCTTTAGATTGGTGTTTTTCAACATTAACAGCCTTATCATTCTGAAGTGTACTAGTTCCAATAGCATGGAACATCTTATATTTATCTTGTTTTCATGATTAACTCAGGTATCAGTATTGGTAGATTTAATCCTAGCAACAAAACACTAAAAAAATTGAAGTCCTTTGAAAGGGGACTATGTCCAGCACCTACCTGAGATGTGGCAGCATCAAAACCTCCACCGACACAGCCATCACAATTTTCACAAGAAAAGTGTCGGTCATTGAAGACAGTGCTGAAAGGCGTAAACAAACAAAGTTACAGAAAAGAATTTGAAAAACTTCAGTCACTACTTATCACAGTGATGTTACTACACAGAACAAGACAAATTAGTTTACATACCAACCAGATTGCTTCAGAGCCTCAAGGAGAAGTCGAGCATATGGATCTAGAAAAACATTGCTGCAATCAATTTCTCTAGACAAAAATTTTGAAAATCATCTATAAACAAAATATAAAGACAGTCAAGGAAAAAAAACAAACAAGAAAAGCATTATACATGCAAATTCATACTATGCAGTATTTAATCCTAATGCAATGTAACTGGCATCTATTACAGCTCAGACTATGCACTATAGAATCACAGAATGGCTTGAGTTGGAAAGGACCTTAGAGGTAACCTAGTCCCAATGCCCCTGCCTTGGGCAAGGACACGTTCCACTAGACCAGGTTCCTCAGAGTCCCATCTAACCCAGCCCTGGAACACATCCAGGGATAACGCAACCACAACTTCTCTGGGCAACTGTCCCAGTGCCTCACTACCTTCAGAGTAAAAAATTTCTTCTGTGTATCTAACCTAAATTTGCCCTGTTTCAGTTTGAGCCCATTACTCCTTGTCCTATCACTACAATTCCTGATGAGGAGACCCCCTCCAGCTTCCCTATAGGCCCCCTTCAGATACTGGAAGGTTGCTATAATGTTTCCATGCAGCCTTCTGTTCTCCAGGCTGAACAGCCCCAACTTTCTCAGCCTGTCTTCACAGGGGAGGTGCTCCAGCCCCCTTACCAACTTGGTGGCCCTGCTCTGGACTCACTCCAACAGTTCCATGTTCTTCTTATGTTGGGGGCACTAGAGCTGGATGCAGCACTACAGGTGGGGTCCCACGAGAGCAGAACAGAGGGGGAGAATCACCTCCTTCGACCTGTTGGCCACGGTCTTTTTGATGTAGCCCAGGATACAGAGTCAAGGCTGTTCAGCAATCCAGTCAGTCCTGACATTATTTTATTACTAATAGACATAAACAGAGTGGCCGATAGTGCCCACTGTTTGCCGTTAACACAGTCTACATCAAACAGTGAAAAGGGCACGAACGCACAGAAATTGACAAATCATCCTAATTTCTCAGGGAAAAAAAAGAAGTAGAGAACAACTTTCTTACAAAAAGAAAAAAACCCTCTCAGCCACTTTCGAAATCGTATTTTGTCGTAACCAAAACCAGTGTTCCTACAGCAGCAGCGGCACCCCGCCACCTGCTCGGGCCCAGCCCGGCCGCCGCGGGGGTGTTGCGGCAGGAGGGCAGGGCCCTCCCCGGGACCCGCGGCACAAGGTCACCGCCGCAAGCGGCCACGGCCGGCCGGGGCTCCGCCTCAGCGCCTCCGCTGCGCCACGGCCGGGCCCGCAGGGGGACGGGGAAGCGCCTACTCGTTTGCAGGGTCAGCCTCAGCATCAGCTGGCACTTGTTGTGGAAGGTAAAGAGGCTGCGGACCAAGAAGCTCTGTGGCTTCTTATTCCGGTCCGGGAAAAGCCGGTAGCCGAAATCATCCTCCTCCTCCGCCGCTTTCTTCTCTGCCGCCAGCGGCGGGTCAGCCTCCCCCTCCTCCATGTCCGGCCCTGCCGTGCCGCGCCTGCCGGGGGCGCCCGGGGCCGGGACTGCGGCCGCGCCAATCGCCGGCTCCGCTGCCGGCACGTGGGAGGGGTCCGCGCGCGCAGGCGCTGTCGCCACCTGCCGCCTGCGGGGC
>VZTE01001015.1:461809-501767 GCA_013397775.1 Eulacestoma nigropectus
GGACGGGACGGAGCAGAGTGGGGCGGGGCGAGGCGAGGTGAGGTGAGCGGGGTGTGCGATGCCCGAACCCCGTGACGGCGCCGTCCCGCAGCCGCATCCCCATCCCTTGTGGTCCACGGACGGCTTGGCCGCGCGGGGTGACGAGGCGAGGCGAGGGGGAGCTCATCCTGATGGAGTCAAGGCCTCGCTTGCAACTTGCGGGCGGTGCAGAGGCGGGGGTTGAGGCTAAAAGGGGCTGCTCTGCTTCGGGGCCTTCTGCGGCACGGCCTCGGGACCCGCTCCAGGGCGGGCCCGAGCTGCCGGCCAGGCCTCCGGCGTGGTGCGGCCGCTCCAAGGGAATCGCTGGCACCAGCAGCCCTCGGGTGTTGGAAGGACCCAGCGTTGAGATTAGAATAAAAGTGCCCTGAAGGGTGTAAGAGCTGTGCCACAGAGGCTGCTGTCGGTGCGTGGATTGAGGTCGTTGCTAAGTTGTATGCGGCTAGTGGGTAATGGGGCAGGCTGACTTTGTACACTTGAGCAAGATGCTTTAGAACGGCAGAGAACAAACAGCCAGATTTCATGTTAGGTTTTCACATTCATGAGAATACTATTTTAGTCAGTGACAGGAAAAAGAAAAGCGCAGCAGATCACAAGATATTTTCTTGCATCTTTTTAAGTGTCTTGTTCTAGCTACTTAGAAGTGCTAGGCTGGATGGAATATTTGATGTGTCCATGCCCAGGTTGCGGGAAATTACAGAGGTAGTTCGGTATGGGACAACAGTTGAAGGTGGAAAAAATATAGTAAGCTCCTTAATTGGAAATGAGATGAAAGCTATGTATTTTTCACTTCACTGGAAGTTTATTTCTGCTTTCTTTCAAACAGACCTAGTATGTTGCTCAGGGTAAGCATGTCACCACCTACTTATGAACTAGGGAGAAGTACATCTGCTGCAGCAAGGTATCTGCTCAGCTGCTTACTCTTGAGTGTGTAAAAACATTTCCGCTTTGGTAGCATTAGTTCAGTAGTAATGATGAACTGTGTTTTTCCATCTCTTTGAGACTCTTGTCTGTAATATGGATAGCACGTTGTACCATAGAAATCATTAACTATGTTTGGCTCATAAATTTTTGTATTGCCGTGCTACTAGGTTATTGCCTTATCATGTGTGAAAAGTAATGTTAAATAAAGCATGTTAAATAATCTAGACCTTTTTCTTCCTTAAAAACTTTATGTGTAGTGTCTCTACAAATAGTTTATTTATACTTCCATGAGGCTTGTAACAGATCGTGAAGCTTGCCATCAAGAGGTTATAGTTAGCAACCATTCATAACTCTCTTTGTCTAAGTTTGTATTTAGCTCATCACGAGTTACTTAATAATGATGGTTTTCAAAACATGTTTGCTTCATCCTTTCAGATTTTTGTGCTATGAACTGTACAAACGTGGGGCGGGTTCTGAATTGTAATTTTGAAGTAGCTAGCTTGCATCACTGCGTACTTCCAACTTCTTTTTATAAGGCTTTTTTCCTTGAATTTTGGCAGATTACGATGATGAGCACACCAAGTAAAGCGATAGAACTGCAGCTGCAAGTGAAGCAAAATGCTGAAGAGCTGCAGGATTTTATGAGAGAATTGGAGAGCTGGGAAAAAGATATTAAAGAAGTGGATTCTGAACTCAGGAAACAGAGTGGGGTCCCAGAAGAGGTAAAAAACACAAGACCAGTGTCAACACAGCTATTCATACTGTGATAGTTTTCATATTAATTATGTTTTGCTTTAGCAAAATTACATTTGTTGACTTAAAATCTCTGAATAGAAGGCACGATCTAATCCATGATGTGTCCTTCACCTGAAGTAAACCAGAGATTCCTCTGTATACTGCACCACCAACAGAGCTGTGGGGCAGTAGCCTCTGGAGGTGATGAGACCAGTAAATTTTTTATTGGTTTTGGGTAGATCTATGAGACTGTTTCTGTTTGCAGCATCAGTATTGCTAATTTACTGCTGACATTTAGTATATTGAAGTTATTCTTCAGTGATACTCTGAAGGGAGTTGTCTTCTAAAACTCAGCTTCATATCATACATGTAATAGTTGCTTTTATGTGTTGAAAGATTTATGCTTATTGTTCTTAGTGGTTTTGTAGAGCTCATGAGAACAGCATGCTGATAGATGGATACACTGTCTAGATACAGGTACTGTAGATTCTTCAGCGCAAGTGATTTTCACACATCTGTTTTATAATAAATTACTTAATTCAATTTAGAATTTGCCACCAATTCGAAACAAAGCTTTTAAGAAAAAGAAGAAAAGCAAAAATAAAGTCCCCTCAAAGATAACCTCTGAGGAAAACAAGAAAAACAAGATCAAATCTTACGATTATGAAGCATGGGGAAAACTTGATGTGGTGAGTCATAATATTTGCTTTGTTACCTGAGTCTTGTCCCCTCTTGATTCTGTGTTAAATAAGATTTTGTTACAGTGCTGAGAGTTCAGTCCACCAGTCGGTATCTTACTGTGCTGGGTACTGTACGAACATAGGGTAGCTTTCTGCCAAAAAGGTTACGTGTTTAATATTTGGAATATTGATAAATACTTGGTTTGCTATTGACAGTGCTTTCATGCAGCAGGTTGAATTTAAGGGGAAAAAAACCTGTTTTAACAATAGGCCTATTAAAAGGTCATAATCATAGTAGAATATAACACTAAATACAGCTGTGAGTACTGGAGGACGCATTAATAATTCTCCTAAAATCTTACTTGTATTATTTCACACTGTTAAATTATAATGAAGACAACAGGGTTTGTTTTTTTTCTGATTCCAGGATAAAATACTTGAAGAACTGGATAAAGAAGATAGTAATCATGATTCTGTATCTCCAGAATCAGACTCTGAAGAAGATGGAATTCATATAGATGCAGAAAAGGCTCTTGCAGAGAAGGAAAAGGTTCTAGAATTACAGATGTTTATTATTGGTAAAGTAGCAATTTAGGTATAGGAGCATTTGCAATTTTCTTTTAAAAGATCATCCACTGAGACCGCACATCTGGTAAAAGAATTGCCTATATGGAAGTCTTTCTGTCTGTTTCCCTGCCCATTATTCCAAAATAGAAAATTCTCACTGCAGTTCTATTCCTTCTCATTGTCAGTAGCAGCAAGCCTGTCAGATTCTAGTTAATGTATGCTTATGATGATAAATGTATTGGTGATTTTTTGCTTTGATGTAGAGCGAACTGTTTTTTACCTGAACACAATATCTGAATGCGCAAGAATTTAAACATAGTCCCTTTGTGAGGCCAGTACATCTGGGAATGATGGGTGAACTTCTTTGCTTTACTAATGGCAAGTTCATACTGGTTCAGTTTTACCGAATAAGGTAAGATATAGAGAGAGGTCTATCTCAGGCTTTGGTGCCATGAGAAGGAGGCTAAGTTGTGTAGCACCTTCTGTGTTTTTGAAAAACTTCTTTGTTTGTAAGCAATCACCTAAGTCATCTGTCAGTCAATACTTGACTTCAGTAGTTTTAGCTTTGGTTTGGGTTTTTGTGGGGTTGTTTGTTTATTTGTTTGTTTTAAATTGTCTGCACAGGTGATATTTGTGTTCTGTCCCTGCTGCTGTGGAAATTCCTTGACTTGTAATCTGCAGTCTACACTGCGAAATTGACGCATGTTTGGCCATTATTATCTTGGCTGCAGTGAAGTCGTTGAGGGTGCATGCGATAAAAGTTGTGTCCCAGAAGAGGCAGAAATGAAAATACTGACTTGGAAAGCAAAGATGCCAAATCTAGTTACTAAAAATTAAAAAAAAAAAAAAAATTCAGTAATTCAAGTAGTGATGTATATGCTTGTTACAGGTTTCTGGAAATGACCTACAGATACTGAAAATCAATATTTTATAGACCCATGTTATAGAATGTATCATGAGAATTATTTAATATGGGACACTTAGAATGTATTAGTTAGAAAGCACATTTCACAGTAAAGCAGTACCTCATGAGAAACATTAAACAAAAATATTTAAGCATTCTGGAATACAAACTTTGATTTTTTTAGGGTTTTTAGTTAGCAATGTGTCTGCCAATGTACAGTAACTTGCTGAAAAGGCTTTTTTCTATTTACAGGGTAATAACTACTTTAAACAAGGAAATTTTGATGAAGCTATAAAATGCTATACTAGAGGGATGCATTCTGATCCATACAATCCAGTATTGCCCACAAACAGAGCATCAGCTTTTTATAGAATGAAAAAGTAAGACTTGCACTGTTAAATCTGTAATATTTTCTTACTTGAAATGCTACCTTCAGATTTTTGGTCTAATTTTAATTCTTGATTTATACATCATGCTGTGTTGCAGTCTGTGTAAGGCTGTTGTTGCAACCTGCCTTCCAGTTACAAAGTAAAAATAGGAATCGCCAGGAGAATTGCTCTGCTAGTCTCCCTCATCAATTTTTCCTCTGCTTGCACACTAGAAGCTTGCCATCTTCTGTGTTACAGTGTGTAAGACTTGAAGAAAAAAGAGGAAGAGAAAGTGAAATTGCCTTTCAGATTCAGTGAGCTCTGTTTCTAAGGCTTTGATTTGTTTTGGGTGAAGAAAGGATACAGGGGAGTTGGTTATTCTTTCTGTGTCAGTAGAGATTCTTGACCACTGTTTTCCTTTCTTCTTTTAATGTATTCTGAATTAGAAATGTGTAAATACATGATTGGTGCCTCTTCTGAAGCATGTAAGATTTCCATGTTATCAAGAACCTGGAGAGGCTCAGAGTAAGAAGAACTACTGAAGTTTTGGCGTTTGTTACCTAGATGTGTCCAAACTACTCATTCACTTTTTTGATAGGTTTTCTGTTGCGGAATCTGACTGCAATTTAGCACTTGCTTTAGATAAAAATTACATAAAGGCTTATGCGAGAAGAGGGGCTGCTCGCTTTGCTTTGAAAAATCTTCAAGGTGCTAAAGAAGGTGGGTCTTTTTAAAATTGTTTTCTTAAAATACATAGAAACTTGTGGGATCTGCTTCTTTGATGTAGGAATTTAATGTTCATTTCCTCTAAACAAAGAAATGAAATACCATGTTGCGTATTCTTCTGTCAAGGCAAAATTCAAGTGACAAGGCAAAATTCAAGTAGCAAGTCCAAATGATAGCTGTAGATGTTAGTTCTAGAACAATTCAGCTTTAATTGTTTTAGAATGATGTATTCCTTGAAATATCTCAGGCTTCTTGGGTAGCTACAAAAAAGGGCTATCTCAAAAGAATGCTCTGCTTACTGGTTTGTGCTTCCTACCTGAAACATATTTTTCCGGTCTTCTGATAGATTATGAAAAAGTTTTGGAGCTGGATGCAAACAACTTCGAAGCAAAAAACGAACTGAAGAAAATTGATCAGGTAATAAGATTAATAGGCCCTAACATAAATTAATACACCCTGTTCAGTTTATATCTGTGTCAATTTCTATTTGTAACAAGAACTGATTCAACAAATTCTCGCTTGCTTTTTCTGGCATCTGAAGTTCACTCAGGTCAAAATCTTTAATGGAGTTTCTTTTGGAGAAACTCACACATATGCAAACATCAGTATAATAGTGGATCGGCAGACTAGGACTGTATGTCTGCACCATCTGGGATTTTTTGGGGTTTTTGTTGGTTGGTTGGTTGGTTTTCTTTGGGTGGTTGGTTGGGTTTTAGTGGGTTTGTTGGTTGGTTTATTTTTTCATTTTCCTCTGTTTTCTACCCCCTGTGTTAAATGCTTTTTTCAATCATGCTTAGTATTTTGGTATAAGGAAGCACAGCACATGAGAGAACCCCTGTATTCTCATGGCCATAAAACTACATTACTAGCCTGCTTGTAGTCCCACTGATTGCTGTGGTCAACCAAACCAGAAAGCTGTTCTAAGAACAGAACAAGATACTCTAGTGTAAGTCAGATCCTTTTCATGACAGGGAGGAGAACGTTGATTATGATTACGTTAGTAAATACAAGCTCACCTGTCACTACTGTATGAAAGTACTTACAAAACTGTATTTTTGAAAGTGCTTGAAAAACTTACTTTCAGAATGAAGACACAAAGTCTTCAGTAATAGAAGAAGTAAATGATGATCTGAATTGGGCTGTATACAAACAGATTCCATGAGTCATTTCACACTGTGCTTCAGAAGATACATACTTTTTATTTACCAAGCATTATTCTGACTTGTAGTCCCTCATAGAAATACGTTTTCAAGAAACAATTTAAAATTGTTTTTAAATTATCTCTTCAGTTTGCATTCAATTTACAACACAGGCACTTCTGTTAAAAAGCTTGGCAGATTTTCTTATCTCAAGGGTTTAGAAATTATTGTCATTTATGTTCTGAAAATGTTTAAATGGGGAAATACTTAGGGGAAAAAAATACATCTTCACAGGCTCTGTCATCAAAAGAAAGTTCAGAACAGAAGGAGTTTGAAGATGCAGTCAGAACAGGATTAACAGATGAAGAGAAGCAGCACATTGAAGACCAGCAGCTCAAGCAGAAGGCAATTGCAGAAAAAGATCTGGTAAGTCACAGGTTCTGGTGGAACAGGAGAAACCTAGCAAAGAAAAGGGTTGTGTTGTGCTGTTAGATATGCAAATGTATAAATTAAACCTGAACTTCATAAATGTAATGTCTTTGATGTTACCTTAATTGTTTCCCATTTGGGGCTCTAGGAAGGTGAGTGGGATAGTAAGTTCTGTTTGGATTCGTCTGGAAGAATAATTATAAAAGGTAGCTTTTACAGCCCAAATTGTATGTGCTAAATTTCAAATACATGGTAAGACAAGTAGAACTTAAACTGTGTTTTACAAAGATCCCATTTCTCCATTATTATAAGCATCTTGATGCTTGCTTGTCCAAGTGGAGTTGTGGACTATTTCTTGTTTTGAAACTTGTGATTACATGATGAATAGTAGTTACAAAAAAGGACTTTGGGGTGAAGGCAACAATGACAATAAAAATGTATTTCTGCATACATAGTCTTGACTCACAGTTGGCTTATTGATTTCTCTCTTTCAATAAATAAATAACATTACCAACTAAACCAAAATTTTTCTGTTCACTTACCTAGTTATGTAAGTTCTGACTTGTTATCATTATTCAGGTTTCTTATACTTGTTGTAAGAGGTAATTAGTCGGATAGGAATGAAAGTATGCATTAAGGAACAAGAGTTTGGATAGGTCACAGAAGAGAAATTTCAGTCTAATGCAGTACTTCATTGGCAGCAGAGCTGACTCACTGCAGGCTTGTTCCTGACAACATGGATCCTGTCAAGTCTGAACTGTGGCCTTTCTTTTATTTGTCAGTCAGTAGAGTAGTAGCAAAGAACATGTGCGGCTTCAAATTAGCACTGAGAAGCAAAAGGTAATTTTAGTCCCCCAGAAACAAACAAAAAAATAATGTAATTTTCTTGTGTGGAGCATTAATTATAAAACAACAACAACATTTGGACCCAAGTAATACTTGAGGATAAGTTTTATGGAGCAGGATAAAGATGAATTTGTGCAGTGCAAAAAATCGTCTTGAAAGGGGAATTGTAATGGTTCAGCTTGTATTTAAATTCAGGAGGTACAGGATAGGTTATCCTGCACATCAAGCATAAAGTTAAATAACAAGTTGTAGTCTTACAAGTCTGCATTTGAACTATGCATGTAGCAAAGTTTTTTTTTATCCTTGAAGTATTAGAAAGTATTAAGATACTTTTTGTGTTCTGCCTCCAAAGTTAGATTGGAAGAAATACGCCATAACTGTCTGCCGTGATGTGAGTGTTCTGTGCGATTCATCTTCATAATGTTGTGACCCTCTCTGCTAAAAAGGATAAGAAAAAGTTCATTGCACTAGGTTTTCTCAATGCTGGTTTTTTTTCCTGACCTAAATATTCCAGGGTAATGGTTATTTCAAAGAAGGAAAGTACGAGGCTGCAATAGAATGTTACACCCGTGGTATCGCAGCAGATGGCACCAATGCACTACTGCCAGCTAACAGAGCCATGGCCTACCTAAAGATTGAGAAGTAAGTGGAATTGCATATGCTGTATTGTTTGTTTGTTGCAAATCAGGAGGAATAATGATCCAGTAGATTTTCACTCGAGTTATTGTCACTCCTTCTAATTTTTGTTAGAATTCAGTATAGAATAAATCATGTTGAAAGCAGTAAAGGGGAGGGAACAAATCTGTATGTGTGATCTTGAAATGCAATTTGTAGGAAACAAGTTCTGAGAGAATTAAATAGCACCAGTATGAAATAATGGTTTCTGAAGTTGGATTTTTATTCTTTTATGTGCAAAATTCAGATATTCACCTTTCTGAAAGGAACTGCCCAGAGCTTTGTCTTTGGCTATAAAACCCAGTCAGCTACTAAATGTAGCACTGTAAAAAGAAGTGGATTATAACTTCTGACTTTAGAGGGAATGAATATAAGCTTTTTCTGGAAATTGTTACCTTTTAAAATATTTTTTTAACTTCACCGATCGAGGCACGTATGTGTTGCTTGGTTATTTTTAATTAAGTTTTATCCAAATAACCCAGAAACTGTAGGGAAATTAATGCTTTCTGGCAAAGTTAAGTTCCATATGGCCATTTTTTAGGTGTGAACATCTTCTGACTCTGTGATGTTGTGGTATTTTAAAACTTGTAAGCTGGTAGCATGAGAAGCAGAGAGCAGAGGCTTGTGTTGGTCATCTGTTTTAACATGACATGGCTGAGTATCTGTAGAGACAGTACCTTGATCTGGAATTAGGATAAGATAGGTTGCATGGGTAGTATTTCTGACACAACACTTGCAATTTAAAGGACATCATAATGCAAATAATCTTCTGTGAAATTCAGTAAAAGTGATACTTTATTTGCATGACCAAGCCAGAAAATTGATTCTCTATGATAAATCTTGTATCGTGGGTCTTTACATTTCAAAGAGGAGCAAACATAAAATGCAACAAAAGCCCATTGGTCTTCTTACAAACTGCTAGTACTGATGAGAACCACAAATAAAAATTAGTTTGCATAAATTTAATGATAGTTTGAAAGTGGAGAAGAGGAGTGAATGAAAATACTTTTAATAAGCATATACTGGAATCATGAGCTAATGTAACTTAATAGAAATGGGATGAGGAAATTTAATCCTAAAATGAAGCAAATTACATTAATGCAAGGATATACTGAATTCTTATTCTGAGATAGTTAAGGACAAGTCACAGAGTTCCAAATGTAGAGAAATTTATTCTCATGTGTGCTTGCTTCTCCTTTCTTGTACGTTTTCTTCATTTGTAATGATATTTCTGGTTTTCAAAAGTACAAAGCCATGGTACTGACTTTGTTGAATTTTTAAAGTGGACTCTGCTCTGACAAGTTTTAAGTGGGTTTTATTTTACAGAGGATGCGAATTTTTGTGGTGCTAAAAAAAGTCAGCACTTTGTTATGAGATACCAAAATATACAGCTGAAGTTTCAAGGTGCTGAGAAATCGTATTTTATGGGAGTTTTTTATTTCGCATTTTCACTCAGTGGTGTGTTTATGTATGTAGGTAATGAAGATCTACCTTTATATTTTAATTGGTTTGGGTAGCTCTGTCTTTTCAGTTGAAACTGCCTCTTGAAACTGATTATTAATGTTGTACTGCACTTTTGCTGAGGTACAAAGAGGCAGAAGATGACTGCACACAAGCTCTGCTTTTAGATGCTTCCTATTCTAAAGCTTTTGCCAGAAGAGGAGCTGCCAGAGTTGCTCTTGGAAAGCTAAAGGAAGCTATTCAAGGTATGACTTTGAATTAGCCTAAATGTGATAGGTAAGAGATCAGTATAAAGACATCCTGATCTTTTTCTTCTGACTCGAGATTATGCAAAAGTTAAGAATTAAGAGATTTCTGTTGGATTTCACTGAGTATGTATAAAATCTCAGATGTTGGTACCCACATAATGGGAAGACAGTTTTGTGTGAAATAACAGCTGTTGCTATTTATGATAAGTAGTGAGAAATAGATTGAAAAGTTTGTTTAAAAAGTAGGTCATAATATAGGTGTTAGGATGACTTGTAAGTGGGCAGGGAGGTAGATAGAGAGCTGACTGAACAACAGATCCCAGAGGGTCTTAATGACACGGGGTCTAGTTGGAGGCCTGTCACTAGTGGTGTCCCTCAAGGTTCAATACTGGGCCCCGTATTGTTTAACTTGTTCATCAATGAAGGGTGAAGGGGCAGATGCCTCCTCAGCAAGTTCACTGATGACATGAAGCTGGAAGGAGTGGCCAATACCGTAGACGGCTGTGAGCCTTCCAGAAGGACCTTGATAGATTGGAGCGATGGACAGAAAAGAACCTTCTGAAATTGAAGAAGCAAATGCATGGTCCTGCACCTGGGGAAGAATAACCCCTGCAGCAGCACAGGTTGGGGGCTGACCTGCTGGGAAGCAGCTCTGTGGAGAAGGACCTGGGGATCCTGGTGGACAACAAGCTGTCCATGAGCCACCAGTGTGACCTTGTGGCCAAGAAGGCCAATAGAATCCTGGGGTGCATTGAGAAGAGCATTGCCAACAGGTCAAGGAAGGTGATCCTGCCCCTCTACTCAGCCCTGGTGAGGCCACATCTGGAGTGCTGTGTCCAGTTCTGGGCTCCTCAGTGCAAGTGAGACATGGAGCTCCAGAGTGGGTCCCACAGAGGGTGACAAAGATGATTAAGGAACTGGAGTTCCTCTTAGGAGGAAAGGCTGAGAGAGCTGTGCCTGTTCAATCTTGAGATGACTGAGGGATGACCTCACCAATGTCCACAAGTATCTGATGGGAAGATGTCAAAAGGATGGAGCCAGGCTCTTCTTGGTGGTTCCAAGCAATAGGACAAGAGGCAATGGGCAGAAACTGATGCACAGGGAGTTCTACCTGAATATGAGGAAGAACTTCCTTACTGTGCAGGTGACCATACACTGGCACAGATTGTCCAGTGAGGTTGTGGAGTCTCCCTCACTGGAGATATTCAAGAACTGTCTGGATGCAATCCTGTGCAGTGTGTGCTCCAGGATGACCCGGCCTGAGCAGGGAGGTTGGACTAGATGACCCACTGGTGGTCTCTTCCAATGTGGTCTCTTCCAACCCTGCCCATTTTGGCACTTGCCTGCCTGTAATTATTTTTAGAGCTATGAAAGGAAAATAGAAGGTTTAGAAATCTGCCACGTGTACGTTTTAACTTGAAATACCTACAGTTTATGTGTTGTTTTTCACTCAGATTTTGAAGCTGTTCTGAAGCTGGAACCTGGAAATAAACAAGCAATAAATGAACTCACTAAAATAAGGAATGTATGTATGCTTATTTGGGTATAGTGGGGTTCTGTTTGTCTGGGAGTTTTTTGTAAGACTGTAGTATTAGAAGGTTTTTATTCTTTATTACATTATTTTTAACATGCCTTGTATTTATTTATCTGATCTTTTGGACAACTTGCCATTTTTTTCAGGAATTACCTGAGAAAGAACAGCAGACTCAACAAGAATATCCTGCAGTATTGATAAAAGAAAAGGAAATTAAAAATATAGTGAAACTGATTGATAATCCATTACAGATTAAATCAACAGTAAGTTGTTATGTGAATTGCTTTCTATAATGATGGGAAAAGTAGAGGTTAAAGTTAAAATCTACTCTATATATTTGTAGACTAACTCCTGATAGATAGCCTTGCCTGTGGAAAGCCAAAAATATATAAATTTATTCTCTTGATATTTTTCAAGAACATACACACACAAGGAAATGCTGAAGTTCATAGCAGTGGGGGTGTAAGCATTCAGCCTGCAGTACCACCCTCAGCAAACGTGGTGTGTGCATATATTTATAACGTGGAATAATGTGGAATAGGCAGGCAGCCCCACAGTGCTGCCTTGTGTCTGTAGGTAACATTGCAGTTGAGAGTAAATAGAAGAGAATTGAATTTCTGTGTTTGATTGAGAAGCTCTGGGTAAACTTCCCCTCATTTCTTCTGCTATTTACAGTTTTTAGAGCAGCCATGGTGGTTATAAGACATGTTGCCTACTTGTGTCATATGCTGTTGTCACGTAGGGCTGCTTCTCGAAGAGCTCTGAGCATACGTTTTCTATCGCCGTGTGGGTGTTGCAGCAGTTTTCATCCATGTAAACTGCAGGACAGCTGGTATTCGTTTTCAATAAGCAATATATTTCATAATTATTTATGAATTATCAGTGGTTATAGTCAGATGAATGAGTTAGAGATGAAAAAATGTAATACCAGATTTCTTTATGTATTAGGCTTTCTCTTTTAGTACATTTAATCTTTATATATTCAGCAGTGGGTTGTGTGAATACAAAGTGTGCTCATACTTTGTATGTGTATGCACTCATGCTATTTGAAAACTTTTTTTTACCTTCATCAATAATATAATTTAGATGGATAATTTTAATAGAAAATCTGTGATTATTTTGATCCTTTGGGAGGGGGGAGTATTATATCCTCCCTCTAACTAGATACAATATTTCTTTAAACCTAAATTAATTTATTGTGAAGTAGCTGAAATATTATAGACAATTATATTTATTAAGTGTTCACTTTGGCTGCTAAATTAAGTCAAGATGCCAGGTTGGTTGTATTCCTCTTTTTATTCTGTTAAGATAGAATAAGTATAGATGAAACATCTGTGCTTTTAGTACTGCCATTTCCTAGAAGTCTAAATTGTTGACTATGTGTAATCATGTGCATTTGCGTCTGTATTTCTAGTGCAATATACACTATGTTCATGTTCAGGAAATTAAGTTCTAAAGTAAGAAGTGATGAGAGGTTTTTTTTTGTCAAACCTGTGAAGGTGGCACTAGGTGATGGTCAAAAATAATGGGGATCATGCAGAGATTAAACAAGCTGAAGCATTTAAGCATGTGGTGGAATTAATTACCTTAGGATGTATGTAATTTAGTCAATCATCAGGGTTGAGTTACAAATATTTATTATATCAAAATGTTAAGTTTTGAAATTTTTTTTAAGTTTTGAAATTTTAAAATTTTAAACCAAGGCCTATGTTGCTGGATATTTTTTTGTTTTGCTAAATTTCAAAGCTTGACCACATAATGGGACAAAGTACATAATAGATCCTGCCTATTCAACCTTAATGGGAAAAAAGTATACATTTTAAATTATTACTGGGAAAACAGACGGCATATTGAGATTCTCTAGGGTAAGGATATACTGGTTTATGAGGGTAAAGCAAAAAAATTATCGTATCAGGCTTCATGTAGAATTTTATGGTTTCCTGGTTTTGCCATTTACCTTTATTCAGAGTGTCTTCTCTGTGCACCAATCCAGAGGTAACTGGTTATCATAAGATTATTTTAAGTTACACACTGCTATGTCTGGGGTCTGTATAAACACTTACGTTGAGTCCACACGACATGAGGTCTGTGCTCTGTTTAGAAGCCATTGCGAAGAATAGATATTGAAGAAGTTGATGATGATGTATCAGATGATGACTTGCCTAGCACTACTTCTTTAGTCAGTAACTGGAGGAATTCAGTGAGTGTTGAAACAACAGAGACTCTAGATCAGGATGATGTCTTGACTACAGTTGACACTCCAAAAGCAAAGCACTTGAAAATAGAAGAAATCAGTGATACGTCACCATTACAGTAAGTATAACAATTCTGATCCTCTTTTAAAAAGGTAAATGTTGAAATGTAATCTTCATCTCTAGATGTCTACATGCGGTGAGGTATTGAAGATACTTTGGAGAATCTGAATTAAAAAGGAAATGCTGAAAGAAACTGCAGTTCTTGCACATCTGCCTCTTTGACCACGTAGTGGTTGAGACAAATATGATCTATTTAGTTTCGGGTGGAAAACTCAGTCTTACATTGCAAATATAAAGAAATTCATAGTATTTTCCTGCATGCTGTACTCTTTTTTGCTTGGGCACTCCATCTTCCCTAGCTGTGACTTTTATTTGTAGTGTTTTAGAATAGATTTTAAACAGAGTTCAAGCATTCTTTGTACTCCAGCTGTGTGAGAGAAGAGGAGCAGATGAGCATCACCACCCTTTCCTCTGCTGAGGCAGGTGGTAGCTTCAGATGTGCTTGGTTTTTAAGTCACTCTTTGTTAGTTAGGCAAACTCAAGTCTGTCTTGCTGAAACTAGGTTGAAGTACAGAAGCTCAGTGTTAGAACTCTGCTTGTTGTCCACTGCCTCGACACTGCCTTGTTCTGTTAATAGTAAATAATTTTTAAGGAATCTTGATCAAAGAATTTCTATGAAAAACACTGGCCCCACCCACCTTTTCTAGCTCAGTTAGATGCATTTACTGTGAAGTGTTGAAGAAAAAAGTATGTTCTTAGCTGTTTCTTAATTTCTAAAAAATAAATGGACTTAAATCACAAATTGTAGGACAAAAAATAGATCTACTGCTATCCGTGTTGAAAGTAGTTTATCCATTTGACATTGTTTATTGTTTTGCATTATGAAATTGCAGAAAATGTGATTTTTTTTTTTGCAGTTATAAATGGGAGAAACCTACTATAAAATGTAGTTGTTTCCAGAAACAAAGTAGAGAGAGGCTGAGTAAATTTAAGTATTTGCAGATGTGTTTTTTTAGGAAAGGTGAATTGAATATAAAGCTTGTATAATTTGAAGGGATTTTTCAATATCTGCTTAAACTAAAACACATAATTTAAAAAAAAAATTCAGTATTTTAGCTTTTAAGGAGTCGAAAGATCTCCAACTAGGTCTCACTGTAGGATTTCCTTAAAAGTTTATTTGATTATGTGTTTCAAAATACCTTTGCAGGCTGCCTGTAAATGTAAAAGGAATTTCATCAACATTGCATCCATCTTTTCCTGCAAGCAAACACAGAGAAAAAGAAATCAGGAAGTCATTTATGTCTGCTTCTCCAGTTCCTCCCATTCCTGCAAATTCTTTCCAGCTTGAATCTGACTTCAGGAAGTTGAAAGACTGCCCAGAAAACATGTACTTGTACCTGAAGGTATGAAACAAAGAGTATAAACAGTATTTGGACAGTTTCTTCAACATCAGTTGAAGAAACAGTACATTTAGGTGCAAGGGATAGCTGTGTTTAGTGTCTTAAGTGTACAATAGTCCCTTTTTTTGTCTTCACATAACACTAAGTAGTCTGATGCTCATTTGAGTATTTGTTCTTTTGTGCCTTTTTATTTGCTTTAAGTAAAGTCTCTGCATTTTTTTTTTTCAAATACAAGCCCTTGTTCTTTAAAAACTTAAATACATTAGTAACTCTAATAAGTTCTCATTTCTCAAATGAGTGCTTCTGGGGTATTAGACATAGCGACATTTTTAAACTGAGCAAATGCTTGAAACACATCAATCTACTTAATGTGTACTTTTGCTTGCATATATTTTGAAAAAAAAATCACTTAGAATTCTTCTAAGAGAAGTTAAAAATTACCATCACCAAAAAACCTCAAACAAACAAGCAAAAATTGTTTTGTTTAATGTCAAATAGTGTGATTTGGTATTTTTGCTTTCATGCACTTCAGCATAGTCCATGACATTCTAAAAATGCACATGTAATTCTCATGACTCAGTTGTATTTTTTTGTCTAAAAAAAACCTTTTTAATTTTTCCATAGCAAATAGAGCCCTCACTTTATGCAAAGCTGTTTCAGAAATCCTTAGATCCAGACTTGTTTAACCAGATCCTGAAAATTCTACATGACTTCTACATTGAGTAGGTTTAACTCCTCCTTTGTTTTACATTGCTTATTTATTGCTGTTCTGAAAGGTTTGGGGTTCTTTTGGTGGGGGGAGGGGCTGGTATTTTGTTATGTGTTTGGGGTTTTTTTAATGTTCTCATTAGTCCCAACCTCAGGCCTACAAAATTATTTTCAGCACGCAGCATTACATGAGCATAGTGAAATCATTGGAATTACTCAATAGTTCCTTCTTAAGAAGTGAGAATCACTTTGAAAATCACCTTGAAAAATCAGGTAGAAAAGAAGTGAAAAAATACTTTTACTGAGTGTTGTTGAACTGTGCTCTGCTAAAGAGCATCAGAAACTAGTATTGGACTGTATGAAATAACTTTTGTTCATATTACTGTGTGTATATTCTGTGAGCACATTCAATTGCACGTTGTCCTCTATTTTAACTTTCTAAAGCTGAGAAATTTAGAGGGTTTTGGTTTTATGTCATGCTTATTGGGATGCATTCAGACTTAGTTATCTGCTAGCATTTTACAGTTGCCTGTGGCAAATGTGTATTGGAGACTGAGGTTCTGATAAGACAGGACCTGGCAAATTATTTTTGAAATTTCTATCCATGCTACCATTTGAGTCCTGAAGTTCATTTTGTTTGTCAGATACAGTGTACTGCTTTTCTGAATTACACTGTCTGAGAAGCACACACTTGGTGTTTTTCGGTGTTGTTTTATGGAGAAGAGCAAGCATAAATCAATGTTTGCCTTTCCCCTGGTTTCCTTAAAAAGTAAAATATCCATCATATGGGTGAAAAGTGCTGTCTTAGAGGTACAGTCCTGCATTTGGTGATACAACATAAAAAGGCTAGGAAGTCAAAATTGTTTGCTGTAAGGTAAAAGTCCTGTCTCCCTCCAAAGGAAAGGTGAAGTTATGAAAGAAAAATACTATTTGTTAATATTTGTAAGAAAGGCAGTGCCTGTTTACTGTTGACCAGAAAAATGTAAAATGAAGACAGTCTAGGAATTTTCTATATGGATGAAAATTAGGGCAGCTGTAATTGGCTCAGCTTTTTGATGAGCTTCCTATGGCCACAGGTGCTGCCTCCTTTCACACTACCTGACATACAAAAATGGTGATGTTGTGGCCAGGTGTAAGCATTAAATCATGTAGTAGGTATTGTGTACATGACCAGCAGTCAGTTTGCGTCAGTCTAGGTTTTTGTATTTCTTCACTTTTGCTCAGTAGAACAATAATACCTACATAAAGTTTTCTGGGTATTGACTTTTTGCTTTGTGAATGGACAAATGAACAGGAAAGAAAAAGATAGGGAATATGAAAGAGAAGGGAAATCTATTGGTCCTTTAATTTTTTGTTCCTGAATTCTTTAATATTGCTTGCAGCTACTGAATCTTTCTAATCAACAGTAGTTATTTTTATATTTTGTAATAATCTTCTTCAGGAAAGAGGAGCCATCGCTCATCCTTGAAATCCTCCAGAGGCTCTCTGAATTAAAAAGATTTGATATGGCAGTAATGTTTATGTCAGGTTCAGAAAAAAAAAGTAAGTAATTTGGTAGTGTCTTTGTGAACTTACTTTGTGATACTGTAAAATCTGGCAAAAAATATGTAAAATTTTGTTATTGTTTTATGCTATTCTTGTTTATTCTATGTAATAATCACTTTAATTGTCTAGTGTTTTATTGTTTTAGAAGTTAATATGAATATCATGTCATTTTTCCTAATCCTTTGATTCCTTATTTATTGTTTAAACTAGAAAACTACAGCTAAATCCTCTTCTTTTAATCAGAATTACCACTGCATTTTATTCTGATAAAATAAGCTTTGCCAGCATGTCAGTTTGTAGCTGGTAATGTTAAAAATTTATGAATTTTTATGAAATCCTACATCTGAGGTCCAAGGTATCCAGATTATACAGTTTCCACAATTTACAACTATTTCTTGACAAATCCTGACTTTTCTCTTGGCAAAAGAATGCAGACATCTCTAAAGCACTCAGCCTGGTTGTCTGTTCTGTTCTGTTCTGGAGGCATCACTCACATTAGTTTGCAATTTGCGTTGATATTGGCTCGAATCTGTCGTTTATAAAAGTGGGTTTTGTCTCAAACTTTTTCTTTATTTAGCACACCAGACAGACTATATAATAGTGAGACACGAGCAAAACATTTCTCTGGGACCATGTAAATTTAAATTTACTATCTACAGCTGAGTTTCACTAATAACCATTATACTTAAAAATTTGTGAAATGTGAATCTCCTTAAAATAAAATGACTTACTGAAGTGCAGTGCCTCTTACAAATGGCATTCACACCTTTACCTGATGTAAGCTTTATCTGCCATCTGGCATTACTTTTGTCTTCTGCATGTAGTGGCATAGTTTCAAGATAGTAAACAAACTAAAAGCTGTCTGTGGCCTGGATTATACACCTGTTTAAAGAAGTGTTGTTAGGCAGCTCCTGGGCATTGAAACAAAGTGAGAGTTGTGCTTTGCTGCTTTTGTTCATCTTCCCAGTAGTTCTAAAGATCTATTCATGTTTCAGCTGTTCATACATCCCTTACTCTCACCGAGGAAAGAATTGGACTAATTTACCTTAAGAGTGTGAATCACAAAAATAGCAGTTCATGTTGGGATTTTTTGTTTCAGTTACACAGGTGTTATTCAATCACATGAACCACATGGGATTAAAAGATGCTTCTGTTGAAGAATTGGAGAAGAAATATGGCATTTTCTCTTAGCAAGATGGCTGACGTAAATGTCTGGATTTGCACTTTTTTTCATGTGGAAATCAGCTAAGAAGGCTATAAAGACTGGAATTTTGTTGCTTTTTATAAATAATGAAACTCTTAAACTTGGGTTAGCCAAAGTACCTGAAGAGATCATTGTTTAGTTCTGCAATACACTTGTTTTCCAGTACCTGAAAAAATATGGATTTACATTTTCTTCTGTGGAATCTGTTTGCCTGAAAAACAATTGGGCAGATTGGCATTCTGGATTTGGACTGTAGATAGAGATCTTTACTAAAAGGAAAAAAACATTTCTAAACATGTCTTTGGTAAGAATCAAATGCTGTATATTAGAATTATGCATGGGGTTTTTATTTTAGAAAATAAACTGAATGTTGAATTGAAGATACTATATTTTTAAGGAATTTTTTTATTAAGGTGCCTAAATCACTCTTCTGTAGAGATCCGTCACATCAGAACTTGTACTGTGCAATGTCAACCTGAGGTATGATGGCTAGAAAATTGCAGAATTTTTACTTGAGTTTGCTAAAACACCACTTTCAGATATTGGTAGCTGAGAACTTCTGAACCTTTTGCTGTGAACCTCAACTGTAATTGTAGAATAGAAGGAAGACAAATACGGTAGAATTAAATTAAAAGATTAAAGAAAAACACTTTCTTCTTTCAAGAGTACTTTTAAAATAATCTGGTGAAAATTAACCTTGTGAGTCAGTTGTTCCTGACCAGGTAAACCCCTTAAGATGACTCAGGAGGCTAGGCAAAATACCTCAACAGTAGAAGGCAAAAGCATGAAATTAACTGAAGTTCTCAGATAAGAGCAATCATTAGGCATAATAAATTACTTGTACTGTTCACATGACCAGGAGGAAATAACAGCACTTCTCAAGTATACTCTAAAATTTAGTTGTAGTATCCAAGTGATAGTGTCTAAAAATTTGCCTGTGTCACTAAGGTGGCTCTTCCATCTCACAGATGCTAATATCCTTCCAGTTTGCCTTCATCCTGATTCAGCCCTTGTGCTGTACTCACACTTCTCTGAATGTTTTGCTTTGGTAGTTGTGCTGTTTCTCAGAGGAATGATTTAACAGCTGTAGCATTCAAAAAGACTTCAAACTCCCAACAGGGATTAGTAGGAAAAGGTGTAAATGTTGTCTTCTTTGTAGTCAGTATTAGAAAATTAATTTTAAGACATTTGCAGCTATGTTATGTCCTAGTTTAGAGATAATCAAGTTTAAAAAAGTACTAACTGAGCTACATCCTCGGGTTTGGTAGCAATTGACAGGAATGGCATTAGCACTGGATACCTAAAGTAGCTTCCAATTAGCCCTGGAACTGAGCACCAGAGCAGACGGTGCAGCTGGGGGAATGGAAGAGCCTTTATGTAAGACTGCTTTGCAGGCTACCTACAGTAAGAATTGTTATTACTAGGTGTGTCCCAAATTACTGATAATGGGCTATTTATTCCCCTTATTATAGAGCACTTCAGATAAGGTATTGGGGATACTGCTGTAATTAATAAATGGTGGGGGATAGAGTAGTTCCCAAGTAATTTTACAGGTACAGATTTTGTAGATACCGTGTACCTTCGTATGGACTGTTACAAGTTGTTCAGTGTACAGCAGAGGTGTTTGCCTGACCAGGTTATACTGATAAACCATTTGGTACATTGTCAAAAGCTGGTTTCTGAAAGCTGTTGTATGAAAAGAGGTGATCGGAATAGGGACCTTCAAAAGTAAAAGCAAAATGATGGCAGAAAGATTTGAAACTGTAGGCCAGGAATCACCTACAACGCCACTGTGGCGTGCTCTTAATGAAAATAAGCTGTCATAGTTGGGTTTTGTCCACACTGCTACTTTTACAGAGATTTCTGTTCAGGATCTGTGCATGTTGAAGAGGGCTGATGAAGATTTTCAAGCCATGTAGAATTTGGTGAGGTGGATGAGTAGACCTGATTTTATGTTGCTGCTGAACTTTGGCCACCAAGATTTCTCTTGCAGATATGCTACTGTAGACTTTTGCTTTTGTTTTTAAATAGAACATCTGGAGTTACTGAAGTTACTTCTCAGTGCATAGAAAGCAATGCAAGATGGAGAGCACAATGCAGGTGTTCAGAGAACTGCCAGTTCACCTGCTCCAGGAGATGGCAGTGTTTTTCCCTTCTAAATTGTTAAAGACTGCCATATTTCTGAATTGTAGAGTTTAATAAAACATGGAGAAGATTCATAGATGTGAAGCAAGTAAAAGATCCTTTTTGGGGAGAGAAGAGGACTTTTTCTTTTTTTTTTTTTAATCCAACACACTCTACAGTGGTTATAACCCTATTGTGTTGGGGGGGGAAGTTACATAAATAGTGTGAAGCAATTAAACTTCATAGCCCTTCACTATGTTACAGCATTCAGGGTGTCAAAAATCTGAGATGATGGTTGCTACAGTGATGGATTCAGACTTGAGTTTTGAATGATTCTTTTACTTATCAATATTAAATTATGTTTTTCAGATACCTTTTTATTTGTCAAGATATTTTTTAAAATTTGAATATTGTCATCCGGTAGATCTCTGAGACGCTCAAACTCCGTATTGTCTATTGATTCCATAACCCAGGTTGTTAGAATATTGAGGGAACTTATCCTAGGACTTACTTCTGCAGAACATCCTTACTGTCAAAAGCTTTTCCTTTTGACACTAGACTTTGACTTTGTTAATTTTTGCTTTCCAGTAATGCTGGGTAGCTCTGCATTCATAAAGTAACTGTTTAATCTGAGCTGTGTTTGTCTTGTTTATAAGGATGTCCGGTGACAGTCACACATCAAGATAAGGACATTTGATTTACTGCTTTTTCGTTACATTACTGTCAAAAAAAGGTTTTAACATGACTTGTACTTGGCAATACTTGTGTCAGTTACTGTGGAAAGCATAAATGAATATCGTTTGAGTACTTGTTCTAAAAGATTTTTAGGATTGAAAATTAATGGTTGTGACACTGCTCAAGAAGTTCTTGCTGCTTCTCTTCTTCCCTGTCATTTTGTTTAAAAATAGACATTTCAGTTTGCCAGTTGGCATATCAACTACTGTTCCTTTTGAAGCTACTTTTGAAATAATTTTATTTATATAAATGTGTATATAATTTTAATAACTTTAATATCAGTATAAGGTTAACATACCAGATTTTAATATTTAGAGTATAAGTCCTTGGGGTCCAGAGAACCTGTGAACATCAGTTTCAGGAAACTTAGGTTCTAGGTCATTCTTCTCTTTTACTAGGCAGAGATCTTTCTTTGTCAGTGATGTGAATACAGTTGCTTGTAGGTGCTGTCACTTAGGAATACTGAAATGGAAACAGATACTGAACAGTTCCTTACCTGTGTCATCAGCTGTCAGTTGTTTTCTTCCATCTTGCATGACTGACACTTCCATTGTTCAGGGTTGTTTTTTTTTTGTTTTAAGGCTGGTGCACTTACAGTGCAGTCTCCTCTTACTCTTCACAACTAACTCTGGTGTACCCTTTTCAGCCCTTATATTTTCCTCCCATGAAACCTTGTTGAGCAGTGTTAAAACAGAGGAAGTAGAGAGAAGATGAAGGAAATGAAGCTTTAGAAGTTGTATTTAGGTGCTGTGATGTCTAGGCAGCTTGGGATTGCTCCACTGTCAGTATTAGAATCCAAGAGTGTGGAGCATTAAATGTACATCCTCTTTTCTCTCCTTCACCTGTGTCCCATGTAGGGGCAACTGTGAGGGAAGGAGTCTCTGCCACTCTCTTCGGCCACTAGGTTTTGTTTGTTTTCAGTAAATTGGTGCTTTTCTAGGAAAAGCAAGAAGGACCTTAATAAAAGCATAGGGCTGCACATTTATTGACTCTTAGTTCTCCCCAAGTAAGATTCACCCTGTAGCTTTTCTTTTGTAGCAGCTGTCAAGCCACTCTTTCTCATGTCTTAGAGAGCAATCAGTGTTTTGAACTGCATTCTATCCTTGCTACTTTTGCATGATGCTTTTTTAACTTCCTTAAGGTGTATTTCTAAGGGTTGTGTTATTCAGAGGACAACATTGCCCTGCAAAATCTTTGTTAGTGATTATCCCTGAGAGAGCAGGAAACGAGCCTGACCTCTAAGGAACACGTTCTAAGCTGGAATCTAGTCTTCATGCAAGTCTGCCAGATGACCTGGAATTCTGATCTGACCTTATTTTCTTTGCTGGTTAGGCTTAGGGAAGGTACAGCTTTTGGGATAAAAGGTGGAAGTGTATTTTTCAGTGTTGTCTCTTTTCTTAAGCATGTAGTTCAGACTGATTGCAACAGTAAAGTTGTATGGGTTTCATGCATCTGTCACTTTTTCTTTGTACTGTTTCACATAAACCTTTTGTATCAGATCTTTCTTGTTACATGTCACTATGTGCTGATTCCCTCTCTGAATTTGTCTTCATTTTCACTGTGCCCTTTCTGTTCAAAACATTGTACTCTCCACTGCCTTCCCTCTCCTGTCATTAGTTGCCAGCAACTCAGCCTCTGAAAGTGGCATTTGAAGGCCTCTTATAGTTTTTAAATATTTCTGTTCAAAGCTCTTTGTTCCTGAAAGCTCCTTCTGGTAACCTTGTTTGTTCCGGCTCCATTTTGTAGAAATATTCCACTCTAAAGTCTGACTTTATAAACTGAAGCAAATACAGCATAAAACCCAAATTCCTTTTTTCTTTATTCTTTATTCATTCTAGTAATTGCTGAGTTCAGTTGTGGTTGAATACTTCAAAGTCATTTTCTTTCTTAATAGCAGCAGAAAGTAGTGTTTTCTTCAAACTTCAGACCTTCCAGTCTCTCTTCTGGCAGTTGTTTCATTAATGAAGTTTAAGATGACAGCATAAAAGATAAACTTGATTCCTTGTCCCAAGTGAGTCTACATGGTTTTTAAAGCAAGAAATGTACCATTAAGCATAAACAGTGTTACATTAACCAGCAATTGAATATACAAAAGTCTTCCTTGTCCTGATGCCTGATAAGATAGATTAATGCTCTGTATAAACTATTAAAGTTCTGTTTCGTGGCCCCTTATTTAGACAGGTCTTCCACAGTGAGCTGAGCATCAGTCTAAGTGAGGAGATGCACAAAAATCCCTGTGAGGAAGTGAAATGTTACTGGTTAATGGCTCAAACAATTGGCCATTTGCAAGGGTGCTTTGCTGAAGCCAGGTTTGCATCCCCCAACCGAAGGGGAAGAGGAGAGGTTTGTCTGTGTGGTGGGGAAACCTCTGACCTACAACAGACAGAGGGTGCCATCCATCACCAGAGAATGACCAGGACAAACCAACCTTCGTTTAGCAACAGGCTGGGGTTTGAGCCAGATAAGGGAAAAGACCAATGAGAAACAGATTCTGTGAAAGAGGAGTGATGCTTTTTATTATGCCAGTGTCTTTCACACAACTGCCTCATGTGTAAAACGCCCCTGAAAGCATTCATCCCTTCTGACAGGGCATACCTGGCTCAAGTACAGTGATGTGAGAGGGAGCTGTCATGTCTTAGAAGGTGTCATAAACTATCAAAGACCCTTGAGTGCCCCCAGACTGATTCTGGGGCCTTCTACCAGAGGATGATCTACAATGTTGAAACAGAGAGTGGTTCATAATGAATTGCTATCACTTTTGCAAAAAAAAACAGTAACACCTTGCTGACTTGAAAAAATGTACTCCAGAGCCTGCATTGGTAAGTGAAAAAGCTGCCAACTCTTTCTAAAACAGCCTGAAGTTCAGATGTTTGAAATAAAAAGTAATGAGCTACTGCTGTACACCAGAGCCTGTGTGTAATACTATGTAGCACATGAGCCTTGAGGAGTCCAATTCTGTCCATAGTGTTAAGATTTCTTTGCTTTTTGTGGTTGGATTCTGTGAAAATTAGCCAGGCTGTTACTGGGTTACCTCTTATTAAATGCAGTATTTAAGTGAAAGTGTGTGTGTTTTTTTCAAGATGGGTAAAAACATTTTACAGGACACGTGAGCTGAGAGGGGCAAGATGATGAACATCTCTCTGAGCTCTCATAGAGGCAGGTCCATCATCTGACACATCGCATTATCTGGGATGCAGATGTAGAGTGCCCCATATAATCCAAGACCGCAGTGACTGGCAGCTGAAGGAGAAACGAATTTCCCTTTCACAAGACTCGAAATCAGCATATTTTTCCAAGCTTTAAGAATTTCAGTCTCAACATTTCTCTCTACTTCAGTAAAATCTAAAAATTGATGAATGTTTTTAACATGGGATTTGCAGAAGCTATGAACAGAACTCCACTAACCCTTTTTTAGTAACTACTAGCTTTCCTCTTAGAATTACATTTTGTCCTTGTCTTTGTCCTTTCATGTTTTTGCCTGTCATATACTGGGTTTATGTGAAGCCGGCTGTACTGAGGACAGATTCCTGTAGTCACTGCTCTTGTTACTGGACTTTATCAGGACAGCTCTGCTGCTTCAGACACAAATTTGGCTCAATAAGAATGCCCACATGCTGCATATGAAACACCCAGGCCTTGACTCTGTTCCTGCCTGGTTTGTGCTGGTAGAGACGGGAAAGCCACAGTACCACACAGCCAGAGCTCCAGTCTCAACTCCTTTCATAAGGCTTGTTCCTCTAACTGCAGTAATGCCAGTGCAAACTATCACAGGGATTAGCTGCTGTGCTCTGAGGCTGAGGGGGGGGCTTGCTTGTTCCCATTCAGCTACCTGAGATTACAATATAGGGTTCTTCATCTTGAGATCTCAAGCTTAAAGAGTTTGATAAAGGAAGTTTGTTTATCATTCCCAGTTGCCTAATGCATAAAACAGAGTTTTTTCTAATCTTCATTACTTTCCCCTGCTAATTCCCTGTGTTGGTAATTTGCCATCCTACAGCCTGCCTGTGCTCCCTGTCATTGCCAGTTCCTGACAGAATACAGCCTGTGTGTTTGTCAGAGCAAGGAGGATGTTTTGAATGGGTGGAATTAAATCAGAGTAATAGACCAAAGAGTATTTTCAGGCATCTCAATGTATTCGATATCCCTCTGTACAAGGTTCCCCCACGTACAGTAATGCACACTAACAAATTTCAAAACTTAACAAGATAGATGTTTCCAAACGGATGAGCATCTCTTGGGACATTGCCAAAGACATGTGACAATTAAATGTCCATGTGCCTCTAAATCTCAGGAAAAAACAGCTGCACTATGGAGCCTATGGGATCAGTGCTACGTCCAGTTTTGCAGTTTTATTACAGGCCACAGGCACGCTTGGACTAATCAGTTCTTGGGAAAAGAAGGGAAGCCAGGCAATGAAGTGAGTGATAAGACCAAGCCCCCCCATCATTATATTCCATGATTTTAGGGAATTGCCTCTCATATTGAGAATTGTCCCACTTTTGTGCATAGCCTCATGCCTCAGGCAAGTTCTTACATAGAAATTAGTTGTTCTGTAAGTTCAAGATTTGAATTTTTTTGTCAACATACCTGTACTTGTGTGCTATCTCTGCTGCAGTAGGAGCAGATTGTCACATGTGAAATTTATCATAGAATCATGGAACAGTCTGAGTTGGAAGGGACCGAGAAGGATCATGAAGGCCAGCTCTTAAGCAAGTGGTCAATACAGGGATTGGGCCCAAGACCCTGGTGTTATAAGCACCATGCTCTGAGCAGCTCAGGTGGACCATCTTGAGGCTTTCAGAGATAATTAGGAGACTGTTGCCCAAGTGTAGAGATGAGATTCTCCTCACTGGCAGGAGAAGGTAAAAATATTTTCTTCTGATGGGGAAGGCAGCTCTGAGTGTGCAGGAGAGTTGGGGCAGAGGGAGTTGCACTGAACTTCTCAGTGGGGGAGAATTCTGCCAGGAGCCAGATGAAAACTGAGAATTAGAAGGAAAAACCTCAGAGCAACTTTTGGGCTCATGTTACAGCTAAGAGTGCTACTCATTGAAGATTGTATTTGATGAAATTGACATGAAATACCCTTTTTCCTTCCTAATTATACAGCTGGCATAATGATTCTAGAAAATCCGTGGACTATTTATGAAGTCAACTTTGCGAAGGGAAAGTTATGAACTATTTTTTTAATTTGTTTCACAAGCTCTGAATCTGACGCAGCTTGGGAGAAAGGAAATGCTGTGAGGGAAAGAGAGCACAAGGCCTTTATCTTCACTGAATTATTTCTGCCAGCAAAGAAAACCTCTGGCTCTTCAATTATTTCAGTCCCATCCTGGGGTTTGTTTCCTATCACCCAGTCCTGGATCATCTGACTTGTCATATAGGATCATGGTCGCTTCTTCCTCTTCTATCTAATGCTAAAAATGAGAATCTTGATTGCCCTCCTTACTCAACAGCCTACCAACAAGACAAATTATGACAGGAAATTTTGAAACTTCACAGAACTGCCAAAATCCAGAATCAGGGGAAACTGATACCAGACAGCTAGGGCACAAACTGGAAATTAGTCTTCCAGAGGTAACATGTTTTGGGACATGGATGTTGCTATTAAAGAGCAGCACAAGAGGGTTAGGCGTGTAGGGAGGGTGTGAACGCCATCATAAACAGATAGAAAAAGACAGGAGTGGCCAACTGTTGGCTCAAGGGAAGATTTTCTTCCCTGAAATGACTCACTGGCACTATTCAAAGGCAATAAAAAAGTCAGTAGAGAGCCACAGCTTTCTGCTCTGACAGAAAGAGCAAAGTTTGCCATAGCTCCTTGTTCTTTCTGCCTTGATTTATCCCAGAATCCTCAAGATGCCACACTAGCTGATGCAGACTTCTTCTGATCACTGATTCATTCTCTTAATGTAAAGTGTGTTGATTTATGGATAAATAGGATGCATTGGCTGTGCTGAGCCTACTGATCATGTCTGAACACAGTCATGGAAACAATGCTTCTTCTTAAAAGAATAGAAGTAGAGTGGCAAAGTCAAGCATTCAAAAGGCTCAAATTGCCAATAATGCCCAAAGTGATACTTAGCTTTATTCAGGCCATTTGTGTATTTTTCATGTGATGGTATAATCTTTAATTACATGCTACACCAAATTTCTTACCTTCTAGCAGTGACATTTGGAATGTATTTATCTTCCAAACATGGATGGTTTGTTCGAAAGACTTTAGCTTTTTCCCAGGAAGATTTTTGGTGCTTGTATTTAGCCATCAAGAGGGCAGCCTCTCTGCAGCACGGTTCATGCTTTTAAGCTTTTCATAATACAGTTGCTCAAAAACATCTAGCTGAATTGCAGCCACAGGGAGCAAAGTAAAATGAAACTGGTGGTATTTCCTCAGCTGGGTTTTAAAAGTTTTCTGATAGCATCCGTGACAGCCATGCACAGTTGCCCTGTTCTCCTTACTGAAGTACTCCTCTGTTTCCTGGCTGTTTGGCACCAGAGGGACACCTGTCTGACAGACAGACATGCACCCACTTATGTGTGTGTGCTGTTTCAGCTGGATCACATGCCACATGTGTATTTGCTTTATGTAAAACAGACTGGGAATGAAAAATCACTGTAAAATCTACAACATCAATATATTTTTTATTAATTTTTGAGCGCCTTGCTCCCATAGACCTTCTTTGTTTTTCTTTCATTTCATTTTTGTTGTTCTTACTCCTCTAATTTTCCTTCCTACTTTTATTTTATTCATAAGTACTAATTAACTGTGCCTATGAGCCGCTTTCCTAATGAACAAGCCATGAGCTTTGTAAAAGTACCTTAAAAGACATGGAAAAAACCACTTCCAGCTGAGCCAAACACAGCGCATCTCTTCATGTCAGTCAGGTTAAGAGCAGCTCCCTTTAGTAGCCCTTTGGAGAGTTGCTGGAGCTGTGCAATTAAAATCAAGCCTGGAAGCAGCAAGAGCAGCGGTGCTTAGACACGGCCGCCACGGGAGGGTGAGTACCTTGCTAGGAGAGACACAGGGGAGACTGTGCCAGGAGGAGAGGGGCTTCCTGGGGGCCTCCTGAAGCTGTGCCTGCTCTGACTTGTGACATGGCCCTCGAACTATCCTAAAAGTTCACCACATTTAAGAAAAAAGAAAAACATCTGAGGACAAAGTAAAGGGAAAATATTTCAGGCAAGAGCCAGCTCAATAGGAAGATGTGGAGCTACTGTAATTGGAGGTGCACGGGAGGTTCATGCAGGTTCACAGGAAAGGCACTGTAAATGGAGAGAAAGGATTAGTCCTTTCTGGGAAAGGCAAAATGGGAGAAATGGGTTGATTTATTGCCTCCATAATAACAGAAAATGAGATGAATCTGTAACTCCATCCCTTCTTTTTCAGGCAGATGTAAAAACAAAATAGCTCTTCAGAGCTTTTATGTTCTGCAACATAATAGGCAAAAGAGAGCACTGTGAAGAAATCATCTAATTCACACTATTTCCTTATTTTTTATTTTTTCAGTGAAAGACTCTTTACAGTGTTAACATAAAAGTAATGGGAAAGAAAGAATAGAAATGGACCTCCATTTAGAGAAATTAAAATCTTTTAATATAATACCAAATGAAATTGTTGTTGTGAGTCATGGTGTAGCAGAGACAAAAACAATGGATGTTTGATTTGCAGAAGTCCCTGCTTTTCATTCAAGGCAAATGAAGCAAATGCAGCTCTATTGCATGAAGGAGTTATCTTCAACTGACTTGAGCTATTATGCACTTCATTTAGACCAGACATGCCGCAAGAATAAATGGTATGTAAAATAGGCATAGGTTGATGGAAAGCTGCAAGAATGAAGCTGCATGGGGCTGAAAAATGCCTTTCCTAAATTTCTGCACTGTTATAAATAAGTTTGGCTTTTACGATCGATGTTGTAGTTAATTAGTTCTGTAGGAACAAGTTATGGTAGTTAATTGATGTTATAAAAGTCATAAATGAGTTATCTTTGTGAATTGGTTATGGGTTGTTGCATTGAAGTTGTTCTGAGATGCGCAGTGTACAGGTGTAATGGTGTCATGTGTCCGCTAGATGGGGCCTATGGGCGGGGCGCCCAATACAAGTGAATATGAGAACGTTCTAGAAAAAGATGACATCATCATCCTGGACCAGGATTGGTGGATCGAAGAACCAATAAAAAGACTGCCTAGACAAATGATTGGTCAAGAAAGAGCCAACGAAAAGGATCAATTGGAAGACACCAAAGCGAGCCAATCAAATGAAGCACTTTATGATCCACCTCAAGTCTTAAAAGGGCCTCTCCAGGGGTGGGTGCGGTCTTCCTGCGGACGCTGATCCAAAGGAACACTCAGCACACGCTGATGTCTCTGCCTCACCGTTTTGGGGTTTTACTCTTCTTAGTCCCTGATTGTTATTTTTAATTACTTTCTTTTTAATAAATTCTTTAAAGTTTTTAAATTGGTGAGCTTGTTCCTCACATGCACTTCTTCCACATTGTCCATGGAACAGAGCCTGGAAGGAAGCTGTAAACAGCATCTCTCAGGGTGTGCTTGCTCTTCTGTATGGAGGGCATCACTCGTGCCATGCAGCGGCGAGAACGGAAGGTGAAGCATGGTAGAGGATAAAAAAGGATCAAGACCCTCTCCTTGGCTGTCAGACCAGCGTCTGACCTTTTCTACACCCCACTACTTGTTGAAATCATAGCAATTCTTCCTGTGCAAAGGCATTTGCTAAACACAGAATGAACGAAACCCCTGCTTTCAAGCATAGAGCTGTGTTGCCCTCATTGCCCTCACGAGCTGAGAGTTTCTGATAGCATATGCAGCACACGTATTTTCCTTCTGGCTTTAACATCGCTTTTCCTCAGTTAAAGACACCATGTGAAAACATGACAAATACGAATCTTTCATGATTCTTTGGTGCTTCTTTGGACATCACACTACAGTCTTGTTCATGACACGAAGGAAAACAAGTTTAGAGCAACACTGATTTTTTCTCAAAATGCTCTTTTATGTGTGAACATTAATGGAAGAAACGCAGAGCAATGAATAGCTTTATAGAAAAGCTTCCACCAAAGGGAAGTTAAAAGAAGAAGAAGAGATTAAGCGTGTGTGGTTACACCAAGAAGTACACTGTGGCTTTCTATTTGATTGGTACGCTGTGCTGGAAAAGCGAACATTAAACCTGATCTAGTAAATAAACACACAGAGAAGAATGTCTATTCAGAACAACCTGACTGCTAGCCTCATAATTGTATTTGTAGCCTGTAAGTTTTTTCTAAATTTTCTTTAAGAAATATATAAAAAAATAAATAGAATAAATAAATAAAAATTTCAAATAAGAACTATTCTTGACAAAAAGAAAAAAAAAAAAAAAAAAAGGAAAAAAAAGCGCCAGCAGAAAAACTGACATAATGAACGGCAATAAAACCAATAAAACAGGCTGAGCACAGTGCAGTGTGCCCAAAAGCTCAGACTTTGAATGCAAATTAAGGTAAAAATAAAGTCTGGCTTTTTCCTTTTCAAACTGTTCTACACTCTTGACTCGTACAACTTGCACTCATGAGCATAACTCTTGCCATTTCACATTGTTATTTAAGAGGGCTTTTTATCCTAAGGCATTAAAATTACAATATTCCTGCTCGAGTCTCTCAAGTTGTTTAATAATTCTGTGGTTTAATTATTGAAATGATTGCAATTTACATTCAGCAAGTCCAGCAGCATGTTGGGGATTTGAAGAGTACAATATATGTATATTCTTAGCAGTAGAAGAAATATAAACAATCTTCAGTCTTGGCTTCTCCACATAAAATAATGATGGGAAGAGAGGCTTTCTGGAGGTTCAACAACACACGAGGATTTGGGACCCAAATCACTATAGCAGATCATCTTCTCTTCTACCCTATGAGGTAAAATATCTCCAGCACATCAATTTCACTACTGAATTTTCAGTCAGCTTAAGTTCCTCACAGTGGGCACATGCAGACCACCTAATACTGGGAAGGATAGAGTTGCACAACTCTCAGCTGATGCTGAAACCAGTTTGGGGTACATGTCCCCTACCAACAGGGCTTAATCCCTTAGTTTCACCATACCTCAAGAAAAAACTTGGTGCCCCTACACACTCCTTAAGATCACAGTGGATGAGCATCAGAAGGAAAAATCCTGGTTCAAATACCTTTTTCAGCACAAGCCAGTGCTCTAGAACATCCTAGGCAGTGAGTTCAAAATGCCTCTGAAAATTCAACTTTGAATGACCTGATTAGATCATTGGATTATTGCTCTCTTTGAAAAAAGTGGAAGAATATGGTAGAATACATAGATACAAAACTTGATCTCCCTTCAGCTGCTGGGACCAAGTTTCATAACTAGTTTATAAGTGCATAAATGCTGGATTGATTGCTACAGGAGCAATCTCCAGCAGGTGGGCCACATGACTTCTGTAAAGTCCCGTACTAAAACCGAGGCAAACAAAACACAGTGTTATCTGAACATTCCTTTGCCTTAATATTAGTTGTACCTGTAGCAGTCAATCTTGGTGTGCATACTGGCTTTTTTTACTTGGGTTTGTATCATAATCTTTCCCTCTCATCTTACTTCTTCTTCCTCCTGTGGAAATAAAACCCAGATTCAGGGGGAAAGTAACATACAGTAGCTTACAGGCAGACCTCCAATATGAATGGTCAAATCCCAGACTACTAGGTGTGGTGGTCCTCTGCTGGAAAACCTGTTAAATAAGTTTTTTAGGGAAATCACTGAGGTCTCCACTTGCATTGTAACACAAAGTCCACATTCTCAGGGTAGATCCCCCTGTCTATCTCCAAAAAAAGTGAAGGAAGAGGGTTGATGAAAAACTGAAACATGCTGGAGACAAAGAGTATGGGTTGTCCAATGTGTTGTAGGCACAGTAGGAATCCATGCATAGACATAAAGTATCAGAGAGAGAAAATAGCTCAGCATTAAAGCCATGTTCAGTGCGTGGGAGAGCCTCAATACAGCTCAAATATAGCACAGTGAGCAGATGTCTTTACTACCGTAAGTGTACTCAGACCTCCCCAGGTTTACAGCAACAGCACAGAATTACAGTCTCTTTCATTCAAAAATTGGAGCAAAAATCTGTTTTGCCAGTCACCTTTTATATAAGACCAGGAGGCTACAACACTCACCTACAGTAAGAGATCTGCACTAAAGACAAAAAGAAACCGGAGAAATGAATGGAGGAAGGATGCAATTTCCATTTTTCCTCTTGAAGCCAGACTTCCTTATGTGGAGAATGCAAAATTCCTTGTAGCCAAACTCAGGAGGTGTAGTCTGAATGGTAAGGCTGCAATAAGTAGATGTGCCTCAGAAGTGGGATGTGCCTCAAAAGTAGATATAACTCACTCGAAATCATCAGGAGAAATTTTTTCACTGAAAGGATGATTAAGCATTGGAAAAGGCTGCCCATGGAAGTGGTGAAGTGACAGTCCCTGGAGGTATTCAAGAAATGACTGGATGTGGCTCTCAGTGCTATGGTTTAATGGACATGGTGGTGTTCTGTCAAAGGTTGGACTTCATCATCTTGGAGTTCTTTTCCAACCTTAAGAATTCCATGATTCCATGATTCTATGTCAAGTTTCTGGAAAGTATTGCTCCACATCTACCCTCTGGCTTTGAAAAAGCTCTCCAGAGTCACAGATTGTTGAGGGTGGTTGGGGTAAGTTACCAACTCGCCCTCGGCGCCGCTCCAGCCGAGCTCCGGGTGCTCGGCGAGCTTTCTGAGGGTCCGGGTCCACCCTTGAACCCACGGCGCAGCGCACTCCTGCGTCCCCACAGGACCTCAGCCGGGTACGCTTTCTCCAATTCCAGGAGCCTCGTGGGACACCGGTGGCTGGTGCTAGGAGAAGGGCTAAAGCCCTCAGGCTTACTCCGAGCGCAGTTGAGAATGACAAAGCAGGAGGTGAAGGGTGTGGGAGGGGGTCTCCCGAGCTCTCTTTTATTGCAGGGAACACGGAGAGGGTCGGGCAGGTTGAGGGTCGAGAGGTCTCAGGGGAGAGAGCCTCCGAGCACAGGCGTGCACGGGGTTAAAAGGGGAGGCGAACTGGGAGGGGTTTTGGGGGAACAGCCAACGGGGTATAAGACAGGGGAACATCAATCAAGATACTAACCAATAGGGAAGTATAATGGGAGGGGCCACGACAATAGAACCAATCAACAACATAGGAACATAGAACCTTCGAGAACTGGGGGAGGGAACAACTGGGTGGAACTGCCCTTTCCCCGCCCAGTGGGTGGGGCTTAGACCATATCTTTGTACACTGGCTCCTCCTCCCAGGAGGAGTCAGATGAGGGGGCGGAGCACTGAGGGGAGGGTGGCACCATCCTAATAGGGGACCGCCCCTCCACACCAGATGATAAATGCATAGCAGCAAAAAGTAATATGAATACAAAACAAGGTAGCAGGAGAAGCAGCTGTAATGTTTAATCCCTCCTAGCACCCTTCTTCTCAGACATTGTAGAAGTTGTTTAAAATAAGTGGTCTACTTCAAGTTTTGTTGAAAATATTATTTAAAACCTCACTGAGTATGGCTACTATGGACACATTGGGCTTTTTCCACTCTGCCTCAACTCATTGGACTCTTGGACAGACAAACTTAATGGAAAAAATTTCAAATAAAACCCATGGGTGATTTAGTATACAAAGCTACTATTAATGAATCCTTCAGAATAGGACTAACATGAATTCTTTATGATGGTGTCATTTAAAACAATTTTATTTCCTATTTTAAAGCTGAGTTTCTGGAAAACAATGTTGAGGTATGAATTGTTTCCATTTTATGACAATTCTGGAGTTACACAATAAGATTTTTCTGACAGATTTACTGTTTCTAATTAAAATCAAAAGTGCAGACAAAAGTCATAGTTATAAGAAAATGTTATATTTTCATTAATATTTTAATAGAGGCATTTGAAGCAGTCATTTTGCCCAGAAGAACAGGTCAAGTCTCTGAATATTTGATTTCCATGTAAGTGGAACAAAAATATTGATTTAAATACAAAGTATTAAGTATATCAACCAGGTACTGCCCTGAAGAAATAGACTGGTCTGGAACAACAGCAAAACAAAAGAACCAATTTTGATCTTTTTATTAGACTGTTGGCAACAAATACATGAAATTCTGACTGAATGCCTGAAGTCAGCTCTCAGACAATTTCTTTTTGTAATGTAAATAAATATATGTGATTAATGTAGCATTTCCTGAATGGATACTAAAATTACTTCATCTTTTTGATTAACCTCTTAGGCATACACTGTAGTTTGCATTGAAAAAAAAGCACATAAAAACGTGCTGAGCCAAGAATACATCCCTCCTAGTTAAAATGCATGCTCTGCTGTGTGCATCCATTGGTTGTAACCCGTTGCAAAAAGAGGAGAATGGTTCTAAACTGCACTGTAGCAAAAACATCCAGCCTCTTTCTCCCCTTGCCCACCATTACTTGTCACACCTCTAAAAATGCATATGGGATTGTGGGTGAAATTTCGTCTTCAACTGAATATGAAAATAATCAGAGGACTCTCGCTTTTTGCTACAAAAATTGGTTTTCTAGTCTCTATTTACACATGATAAACAATATAAATTTAAGATTAGTTTTATCCATTTTTTTGCTATATAGGGGGGAATTTGAAGACTTTTTTAAAGAAGCCAGTCACCAGGTACATGAGTACTTTCCGAAAGTGCTACACTGACCCCTGAAGCAGTGTAAGTACAGCAGTCTGACCTAGGCAGCCAGAGGCAGCTGCCAAATTTCTCTCATCAAGGCTGACTGTAGGCTTGAGTGTGTTATCTCTGTGTTGTGCACCGTTACATAACCATGCCCATCATCACACCTGGCTGGAGCTGGTTCTCACAGTTTCCTCCCACAGTTGCACCTCATTCCAGTAAATCTCAGCCACCAAGGCCGCAGCTGTGTGGCTCAGGACTGCTCTTGTTTTTCCTATCACCCCATGAGACATCCCATATACAGGAAACTTGATTTATCTTTCCTGTCTCTGTGTCGAGACCAATAATTATATTCAGACAGAGCAGATGATAGCATCTGATGTGATCCGGAGACGGCAGGAGAGGGAGAACTGCCTGCTCTTTTATTGTGGTTTCTAAATTCCAGTTCATCACTGAAATGACATCCTAAGTTCTAGCAGTACTTAAGCTCTAGCTGGAATACAGCTGAACTTCCAGATATTAGTTTTTATTGGGGCAGGTTAATGAGCTCTTAAGTACCTCTGATTTTCGTCTCCCAGAAGTGCTAATTGGTGATTTTTAAACTGTCTTGGCAAGTTTGGTGAGTTTGACAGCCTCCTATAGTGTTTCCATACAACATCTTTTTCACCACAACATTTTGGTATTTAACATATAGATTTACTTGTCAGGGAGCACAGAATCACAGACTCATTTAAGTTGAAAAAGACCATTGAGATAATTGAGTTTATTGCATGAGACTATAAGATGAGAAATTAAGTAAGGTATAAAGTTTAAAGCATATTTGATTGCATTCAGTCTTAAAAGCCTCAGGACTAGTGTGAAGCCTATCCTTTAAATACCTCTCTTAGTTCACACCATGCACAGCAGCATAATGCTTGGGTTGGCATATATCATGGGACAGCGTGCCTTTAAGCTGTGTGTTGAGCTTGTCTCCCACACTAAGAGACATCACTGTGTTTCTTCAGGTGGGGTTAGCTCCCAGCACCATTGCCGGCAGGCGCCCACACCCAGCTGCAGGGCAGGAGAACAGACCACGTCTTAGCAGAGATCAGGCAAACACCACAAAGGTGTGCTGCTGGCTCTGCATCTCAGACCATCATCTTCACTGGCAAGAACAGCCAGCTGGCACGGACACAGTCTTCTGACTGAAATCTATCTGACTGCACGCTGCCACATGGATGTGGATGTGGATGTGGATGTGGATGGGGATGTGGATGTGTATGGGGATGTGGATGGGGATGTGGATGTGGATGGGGATGTGTTGAGCTGGGCTGGGGCTGGCTGAAGTGTTTCTGAATACACGGTCCTAGATTCAGGAGATGGTATAAGAAGGAGCAGCTGTGCTCAGTCAAGAGCTCAGTTTGGAGTGCTCTTGACAAGTGGAAGTGTAAGTTGTTACAAGCAATCCATTATCACCCTTGACTTGTTTGGCTCCGCTCTGTATCTCCCCTGGGGGCACTGCAAAAGCCAAAGCTGTGTTTACATAGCTCTGTTCCTCCTTGGCAGTCTCCTTAACCTTTTGGAAATGGAGTGTGGCACAAAAATAGCACACTGCAGGCACAGGTCTAGTAACCCTAACTCTCCCTATCCCTAAAACAAGCAGTATAATAAATGGAAGTTCTGTCTTCAGTCTCTCTTTTTGAAAATAGTACTGGAAAGACACATTGTGTGTCAATTAAACAACAGGCAGATGCCATGAACCAACCCAGAAAAAGACAGTACTTTACTGGGGTTCCCTGCTAGCATCAGGAAAAACTACAGTCTTTTTATAATCAGGGTTTGTTGTTCATTGCCTTGCAAAGGGTTGATAGGGAGCCTCAGGAACCAAAGAAAAGACCAAGAAAACCTTTCCCTTCTCACTCCTTCTCCTCCATTTGAAGGTTTGGTTTCATCACCATGAGCTTCTTTCAGATTTGGTTGCCTATAGCAGTTTTCCCACAAGGCATGCAAAAGGCAAACACACAGTCTTCTACGGCTGGAGTAGTAAAATCTGTCCTCTGGCCTGGGAGGTAGCGATTGAAAATAATTTCTCATAGTTTCCAGGTCAACATCCTAGTTGTTGTCTAACTGTTCACTCCTCCTTTCATTTAATAAAACTTCAATTGTTCTGTTTGAAATGGGATGCAGTTAACAAAACAGCTGAGGAACCTCCTTCTCTGCCCATTTTGTCAGGGTGGCTCGTAGTTCAGTGATCAGATGAGATATGGAAACTGAATTTCCTCAGGAAACAGGGAGTAGTCTAGAGATACCATGTGCTGTGTGACTCCTCTCACTTCAGAACAACTGAATTAAAAAAAAAAAAAAAAAGATAAGGTTATCTTTGCATTCTAACCCACCGTGGCTAGAGCTTTTCTCCAGTCAGATGATTCATTACACCCAGACCAGACCTGAAACTGAATGTATTTGTTCAAGTCTTCTTCACAAGAGCAAATTTCTCATTAAGACATCTCCATATGCTTAGTGCTGTAATATAGTAATCACTGAAAAATCTCACTGAAACAAAGTCATTCATGAGGGTATTTTTAGAAGAGCATCCTGCTGTCCTCATGCTATCCTCAATTATTTTAGGTCTGAGGATGGTGAGACAGGCTAAGGACCCTCTCCTTTCTGACAGAACAATTCTGCTTAATTAAAATAACATCATTTGGAAGAGCAGACACAGATCAAATGGTATAAAAATAAACCAGACAACAAAACAAGAGAGTAGGCTCATATTTGTCAGCAGATCTGATTTTTACCTCTTACCCTTCACCAACACATAGTTTACCCATTTGAAGTGTTTTTGCATTGCTGTTATATATGATGCTATCAGATCACTTCATGAGCAATTTTCACATTACAGGGTATAAAAAACAGCTCCCAAAACATATCAGAGACACCTTCTCTGTATATTATTTTTGTATCAAAATTAATTCTTGCAAAAATAAATTGTGCCTTACAGAAATTATTCTGAAATATTATGCTGTTAAAACTGAAACCTTATTTCCTTATCTGCAAGATTAAAAAAAAAAAAAAACCAATATTTTTTCTAGATAGAGAATCTGCAACATTGGCCAAAAGCACCTAAGCAATTCCATAGCCATTTCTTTGACTTTTTAAAGTTATTTTCAACCCTCATATTGCAATTTCTTTAGCATACTATTGAAGGAGTAAATGTCATTCCTGAGTTATTCCCCACAACTCAGAATTTTTAATGGTCTCAGTGGGAGCAGCTTTGCTCCCAAGTAATGTATTGCTGTGCCAACACAAAATATATTTAGATGTCAGTCTTGTAAAATGTGAGAAATGAAGCTAGAAAACTTATATATGCTACCAAACTTCTTCCAGTCAGATCACCAGACCTGTCAAACTGTTAAACAAATGTCGCCAACGTGAGTGATACCCCTGTGAGTATCAATAGGATGGAGAACTTATTTCCAAAGGACTTTAGATAATGCTGGGATGCTTCAAGCTGTCCAGGAGCTATTAGACTAAGTTATCTTTCAGCAGAAGCATCTCATCATACGCAGAGCAGCTCCCGAACCTCTTCAGCCTACAGAATGGCATGTTCACGCAGCCCATAAGAAGCTTTGCTTTGGTTGTGTGGGCTGACAGTCAGGAGCTACACACATGGTTCACTTGTTGCCATAGAGGTGGCATGACCGCGAGAGGGGCTGGTGAATAAACAGTACACAGCCATCTCATTTTAACCTGCTTGAGCATGTGCAAATCACCACCCACACTCACAGAGTGAAGGGAAAAAGAAGAAAAATAGCACTTTTAGAGTGAGATCCTTAGTTATTTCCCATCTAGTAGGAAATGCCTAGCACCGGGGAAGACCTGATGGCAGCGGAGGAGGAGGAAACTCTCTGGCACTCTCCATCAATCCCATGCAACTTGCTATTTGCTCTTCCAGTGAGTTAAATCAGCATGCAGGTTGGACTGCATATATTCTGGTATATCATGACATAAACTACTGAAAAAAGCAATCGAGAGCCATTACATAATAGAGGGATTGATCTAATGGAAGAGTCTTTGTCTAAAATTGTGGTTATTAATTCTTGTACTCCCACATGTGTATCAGCTATGCAGGATATGTTCATTCAAAATCCCAGTCCTGTCCAACCAAAGATATGCTCATCTCCTATGATTTATTTTAGTTGCTTTGTGTCAGTTTTAAACAAGCTCCTTGTTTAACACTGTTGGAGCAAGTGAAGATATGATAAAAAGTATGCCAGTTTTTCCCTGATAAGCTGTCATTACCTAAAAAACTGTGAATGTTGGGCTATTGCTTTCATACAATACGAGATACTTTAACATAGACATTATTTCATTAGGCAATATTTAAATCTTCCTCTAGCTTCTATAAATGCATTTGTCAGGTTACAATTTACAAATTCTATTTATTGTGAAGTCAGTTCATTGCACCTCACTGAAATCTTTAAATTAATGGAGTCACGCTTCTGAAACTTTGCTACTTTACAAGTTGTCTTTATTCCTGAAGCCTGCAGATAGCCAGGTAATTTTATTTTTAAACCTTCCAACTCTGAAAATGAGTCATTTCATACACCCTCTTCTGTCTCATGTAACACATATTAGCTTCTTAAGGGAATAATCCTGAAAATAGTATCTCCTTGTATCACCCAGAATACATTTCCCACATTTGTTTATGCCAATGATGGGGGAATTAAATTTTTAATGTGAGATATATGTCTAGTCTAAACATGACTAAGAAATAGCACACATTTCCATAGCCACAAGATAATAAGGTATTTCCTCTTTGACATAAAAAACACACCTGAGAAAAAAATGCCGTGAAATACCAAATGCAAACTTTACAGACCCAAAAATTAATTGGCTACATTATTTTTTTGAAAGAGTAAGTTACATTAGCTAGTAATGAGATGGTACCCTTGAGCTGACAGCTGCTAGTCAGTACAAAACTAGTATTATTTGTCGCAATGTGCCCTGCGACCTGGGCTGCTCCAACCAAGCTCGAGGCGCCT
>VZTE01001015.1:501950-518530 GCA_013397775.1 Eulacestoma nigropectus
AAGGGTGCGGGAGGGGGTCTCCCGAGCTCTCTTTATTTGGGGGCAACAGAAAGAGTCCAGGTAGTCTCTGGGGAGAAAACCCCCGAGCACCACCGTGCACGGGGTTTTAACCGGGGAGAAACTGGGAGGGGTTAAAGGGTAACAGCCAATTAGGGCAAAACAAGGGAGGGACTTGACAGAACAGGGACAAATCACAGGGTCTGGGGGGCGGGTACAGAACACAGCAACCAATAAACTATCAAATAACCAAGAACTTTCTAGAACAGGGGCCAGCCTAGAGGGGAGTCTCCGCCCTTACTCCGCCTCCTGGGAGAGTCACACTGCAGTCTCCGAGTCCTCCTCCCAGGAGGAGTCTTCAGAGGGGGTGGGACTAGAGGCGGGGAGGGCCCGAACATCTTGGGGCCGCCCCTCTACAATTATTTTTCCTTTTTTTATTTTTTTAAGAAAAGAGACAAGGCTCTTATCTTCTGGACCCTTAAAAATAGCAGCTGTCATATGAGCTGCTTTCACAATAATACTTCGGGTGCTAGAATTCCCTACAGGCACTTCTAGCACTGAAAGGGAAAGAAATGTACTTTCCATATACCTTTCTGCATGGCTAGGGAGTGTAATCAAGTACAGCATTTCAAAAGTGGGTTGGTTTTTTGGTTGGTGTTTTTGGTTTTTAGGTTTTTCTTTTCCCTTTTTGGGTTTTGTTCTGTCCTTTGAGAGCTGCATACCTTTTAAGGGGAAAATAAAACAAAAATCACTTTGCTGTGTTTGAGTGATGGTGAAGGATAAGGAATGTCCATGTATGTTGAGTAGGATTCAGAAGCTTGGATGGAAGCTGGGCAGAGCCAATCAGTTTAAAACACCAGGCACATACCAGGGATGGAAGTTATGGTTATGTTCCTACAATATAGTCTGGAGACTGTTGTTTGCTAAGCAGCCAGATGATACTGGAATGTGACAGCAAAATTCACTTCCTCCCCAGTAGCCTGGCTACAGGCAGGCTGCCATTGCCAGCTCCATTTGATGCTGTCCTGGGACAATTATAAGTCACCATGTCTACACCAAAACCATGCCAGGAGCACTAATAGCACTTCCTCCTTACTAGTATTTTACTAAAGCAGATTTATAGATTTAGTCCTACAGACCCAAGCTACATACTGGCCCTAAGTTCTTCCCATGGTAATGTAAACCCTACTGCCTGAAACCAGCATAGCATCTTACTGGGAATTCTACTAGGTGATAGGGTGGGAAAATGTCAAGTAAGGAGAGTTGTTGTCAGACCCCTTTGTTTTCTATTCTAATTTCTTTTGCAAATGAATCTCGTCTCTTGACGAAATATCACCTATCCAGCCCAATATGCATAAAAATCATACAATAGAAGAATGAGGTATGTCTGGGAAAGTTAATTCTGCCAAAGAAACAGTAGGATTTGGAGAGTGAGGATTTATTCAGAAACCATTTCTTTCCACTTTTGTATTTCCTATCTCAGTCCACAATTCCTGTTGCTAGCAAAAGAGGCGTCAAGGATATTTCACCAAAAAAAGAAGATTGACTTTCAATTCCTATTTCTTTTGTCTCCTACAAACAATACGTTTCTTTTAAAAGAAGCTTATTTTTACTTGAGCTCCTTGAATTGCGTAAATTGCTTTCTTACAAAGGAAACCACAACACTTTTGATCATGAAAGGTAGTTATTTGTATGAAGGTCAATATAAACTCAAAAGTTACATTTTGAGATGTCCAAGTTACAACCATTGTTGGGCATCTGCTGTAAGCAATTTGGCTAAGTGCAGAAAATGTTTCTACAGCCTTACTGAAGAGGTGATGCTGTGTGGCACTGAGAGAGCACTGCTAGAAGAGTAACAGGTGTGAGAATTAGCTATTTTGAAAAGTGTTGCAGATCATGAAATGGCAAAGTGCACTGGACAAACTTTTTGCTTGGTACAATACAGTCAACATCAAAATTTGAGTTCTCTTAATCCATAGGAAAAAAAACTAGAGTCAAAACAATATATTCAATATTTTTGATACTGCATTTAAAAAGCATGTTTAATTAAATATAATCAGATACAATTATGAAAAATTTAAAAGATATTTTGATTGCTCTACACTGGACAACTCATTTTCAAACTGATAATTATTTTTCAAGGAGCAGGGAGAAAAGATAATTTATAAGCAAAAGAGAAGAAACTTCTCTATGTTAAAGGATCGTTCTTTCTTCTCTTTTGCCATTGATTAAAAAGAAAATAAAATTTTACAACACTGGGACTGATAATGAGCCTAAGTCTGTCACCCATAGTCATGTTATTTCCCAGAGTAATGAAGGAGAGCAACACTTTGTTGTTAATCAAGACCTACCTTGTTTTGATCATGCAAAACTGCATTGAATTTTACTCAGATCTGTGGCAAAAATAATTAAAGATCACATCCTGAGATATATTCCTAATATCACCTACTTTAAAGTAAGTGTAAAGAAACATATAATTTTTATTTATGCATATTTTTAGTATATCCATGTACTTATTTAAATCATACAGTCTTAATTAGAGTTCCTTGAAAATGAAAGAATTAGGATCTTTTGACCACAAATGCAAGTTGCAATATAAAGCAAGAGGGTAAATAAATTAGTATCTAAATAAACTTCTTGATTAAATGAATCTTTCTAAAAGCACCAGATGCAAAAAAGACAAAAGACTAATTGTCAGCATCACTGATGCTAATTGAGTGATTGACTTGCTGATTACAATGAACCACTGCTGTTAGAGTTTTGTGAGAATTGCTTGCTCTTGAATTATTCTCACATGCTGAAAATGCTGTTTGGTGGCATATTTTATTTGCAATTATTTTGTCTATTGATGTAGAACACATATGCCCCAGGAAGACATCTCTTATTTTAAGTTGGGATTTTTGTAGTAGGCAAGTAATTTTCTATAAACAATGTTGACCAGACTAATATTGGTGGGTTTTATTTTTAAAGCTCTACACAATGTCTAATTTGTCTCCATTAGTCATCATTTTTGATCCATGAACAACTTCTGATTGCCACTGAATGTCATTTGCAATCTCATAGAAATTTATAAATAATTAGTGAAAAATCAGAAGCTCTTCAGCTAATGGAAGTTGTGAAATGTTCAAGATATAGCAGAGGTTCACCAAAAGACATGTTGAATACTCATAACAGAAAAACCCTCTAATTAGACCTAGCTGAGCTGAGGGAATGTAATCACCAACCTCCCATTCCTAACAATTCTTAGTTTGAAAGATCTTCCAAATATATGACTTTGTCATGTCATGCGTTTAATTTATGTAATTGGAACAGAAAAAAACCATGAATAATCATCAAGAGACTTACTGGATGTGACTGTCATGTTCTTAATGGTGCTAAAAAAATTTAATTAAAAGCCATTAATATTTTCAATAATTGGAAAACAGCATGTCTTTGCTTGCAGATTTTGCCTTGTCTTCTGTGTTAGTGCTGTGCAAATACCTGGGAGGACTCCTGAAGAGAAAGGGAGAGGAGGATTGCTGCTTTACTGCCTCTGTGTTTCTGAAATCCATTTTGTCACGTCTTAGTATATAAGGATTTTTGTGCTCCATAAAGCTCATTCTGGCAGGTGTCTCCTGTGTAAGAAGTAGATGGATGATCAGGAGGAGACTGAAGTCTCCAAGACCCATTCAAAACGGTAGCAAACTCTGACTTTACATTTTGTCCTGCAGCATTTTTACACCTGAACTACATTCACAAGAGTTTCTAGTTCTCCAGCCTAAATTACCCCATCACCAGCCCTCATAGCTTAACTCCTCCTTACACACATCTAGGGGAAGAAAAAGGTTTGAACCAAACATTTTTGAGGAGCAGTCAATCATAATAAAGAAGAGGCAAGGAGTAATGGCAGGAACCTGAAGCAACCTATTCTCCAAAAGATGTTTGTCTCCTCTTTGTATACATCTTTTCAAGCGATGAGATAGATTTGATGGACTTAGCTCAAAGTTTCACTTTGCACCTCTGCAACCCTCTCTTGGCTCAAAGGATCCTGAAGGAGCCAGCTAAAGAACTGTGTGCAAAGAGACTCAGCAAGCAAGACACGTATAAATTCAGAATGCATTTTCTCACTGGAGAAAGCAGTGGCTGCTTGTTTTATAAGGACAAAAGTGCTAGTGAATTTTCCTTTTCAGGCTAATCACAGCACTTTGTGTCAGTCATGGAAGACTGCTTGGGGTAGATCCAAAATAACACCTTCCCTCCTACTCAGCATTTAAGTTTATTGTGTGCTGTGCATAGGAGTACAAAATAAACAGGTATAAAGTTAGCATTTTAATGACTCTGGGATCTCTAACAGACAGAAAGCAAAGGAGTCCATCACTGTCTTTGCATGTGGTGTCACGGATGTGCCAAACAGAAACACTCCGGAGTCATCAAAATGTTCTTTCCTTTTTATGTAACTGAATGCGCTGAGGTAATTTCCTCAAAAGTAATTTTTAGGAGGAGGTGTTAATTGTTATGTCAACATGTGAAAGCTTCAATATTATGCAAAAATGTTGATTTAATAGCCACATTACTCATCACTCACAAAGTGGTTTGATGAGTTCACTGACATGCAGAGAAAGATTTCCATTTTCTTCCAAGAGCTAAGCATCATTATTGCTAAGCTAATGACTGCTTTGAGGAAATGGCGAGCAATGACAACTGGAGAATTTCTGAAGCTGACGTCTGTTCTTGACAGAAATCAATTACTTGTAAGGCAATTATGGTAAACAAAAAAATACTGAATTCAGAAAATTGAAGTATTATTAGCCTGATGTGGCCCACTCAACTGGAACATTTGATTCAAGGAAGTAATACACAATAAAAGAAATTACCCTTCTGTGAAGTAATTGTTACTATGTGTACAGTTTCTACAATGCTAATCAATTGCTAAGGAATTAAATGAAAAATGCTGTGCTTTTTACAAAGGGATACCTTCATCAGTATTTCACCAGAGACTTTCTGGAAATAACTAGGTGGGTCTGAATCAAAGCCTAACTCTGAATATCACCAAATTTTGGCTGAAGATATTGTGAATTTTCTCTCTTCTCCTCTGGGAACAGTCATGTCTGTCTTTGCATTTTGGAGCTGTCTTCTCTGTTTTCAAGTTAGTTTAATAAGCTTCTGAAAACTGAAGATAAGGGTTGCAGAGCTGTCTCATCAAGAAACAACCTTGGTCAATTTAGTTCATTAAGACTCTATCAAAATTCCATTATTACTGTTCTCAGACTCTAGATATTACGGGAGCAGGAGGAATTGTTTCAACTTTAACTTTGAGATAAAAAGATAATGCTGTAAATCAAGGAAATTAATCCACATGAACAGAAATATAACATCTGGAGCCCAAAGTGAGGTTTCTAGATTCCTTGAGCTATCACACAGATGAATTCTGCCTAAGAATGGTTGTCAATATATTCTTTACAAAGCATTGCAAGACTCCTGTCTAGTTTGTATGTGAGCTTTTCAGGATATTTTTTGATGTTAGCTTGATCCTTCTCTGCAGAGCATTTTTATTCCAGATTGTGCAGGATCTGACCACAGAGAAATAACAGCCAGAGAAACACAGAGTAATTTAGATCTAGAAGTAGCAGAGCTGTAGCCAAGCAGTTAAACTGCATTACACAGCATGTGCCATGCATGAAGAACTGGGCCTAGTAAAAGTGAGTCTTAAGAAACATTAGACTGGACACTTCAGTTTTAGATGGCTAAAGTTAAGGTAGAATTTATCACAACTTGGATATCAACTCCAACATTACAATCCTGTCTCAGATACTAGATTGAAAACAACAGTCTTCAGTGTCCTACCTAAAGGCACTGGGAACCTCTCTTTGCGCCCAGAGCTCCCTGAGTGTTTTGAGGGTATAACAGCTCCCACCGAGCAAATGAGGCACCCAGTTTCCATCCAGTTTTACACATCACCTAAACCTGATTACCATGAAAGGTCCAGTTCAGTGCACAAGAGTAAGTGCCAGTAAGTGCACATCATATTACAGGGTCTGTCTTTCCAAAATACTGCAGTTCCACCAATAACCGCAACAAAATTTTGGCACTTTGAGAGAAAAATAGCTAATGATGGAAAGCATGCCACGGTTTCCAAGTCCACTTGCTATTATGCAAGAGGGTTTTTTTATGGGAAATAAATGTCAGGTTTTGCCAATTGAAGGCTGAAAAGCACTCGTCAGTGACAGAGTATGCTCTGTATTATTTTATGTACTCAGTATAATAAAGAAATAGGGAAAGTTAAGGCAGGAAGCATGTGATGGCAGCTAGATGTATTCATGGGAGAGAGAAAAGATGCAGATGCAGGCTCTTTCTAGAAGTCACCTATCTGTCTACATCAGTGAATCATGAGGAGGTCTGAAAATTTGAAACCCCAATATGGAGAATACTTGGGATTTACCACAGTGTTTCAGAACACGGCCTACATTTTCTTTCACAAGTTAATGAAGCTGCTGTATCACTACAATTTCCCTACCTTTGTCCACAGTGTAGCTGCATCCAACTCCTGCTTCAAAGGGATTTTGCCATCAGCCAATTCTCTGATCCTTGCAGGGGATGGAAGAATGATCTTTGCACTGTTTGGATTTAATCTTGGAGCAGAGGGGATCCTACTGAACATGTCTTGTCACTAAATCAGAGAGGTAACATGTGAATTGTCTGGAGGGAATTCTCTCTGGACATTGTCAAAGCATGGGATTAGCCTTGCAGGCTTGTGGGACTCTGCTTAATTTGAATTTTGATTGTGTTTCATATTCAGACAAAACATTGGAACAAAGGCAACCCATCTGAAAGAGCTGAAGACTTATCTGACTGTTTTGATTTCAGGTTACACCACTGGGCTCACTTAGTTTTCCCTCACAACAAAAACCAGACAAGTCCTGCTCAGTCACAACCCTTGGTCAGGATGAGAGTTGCAAATCTTGAAAGATCCCCACTAGACCTGTCCTGAATCTCAGTTTCTCTCTATCCTACATTTTTGATACCTTTGGCACCCTTGTCTTCCTAATGACCTCATCTCTTCTTTCATCTTGGTAAAGAGTGCACTTGCTTTCTTTCTCTCCCACTGGTGCACAGAGTAGCCCACCCACCTTGTTTGCTGCTGTAGGGACCTCCTGTGCTTCCCCCTGTCCTGGGTGCCCTGCCATAGGGCAGCCCCTGCCCACCCAGCCCCTGTTCTCCAGACCTTCTCCTCAGTCCACTGTCCCTGCATATCCCTTAAGCTGTCAGTCTCACTTAGAGCCCAAGCATCCCCAAACTGGGATCCACAATCATCTGTTCATGTCTGTCCTCCAGTCCCTCACCCTTACATTTTGCCAGTCACCAAAGGTGGGACATCTTCTCATCTGGGGAGGATGGGAGAGTTGTGGAGTGTGTGTAATGAACCCCTCAGAGCTATCCTCCACTTGCATCTCAGGCCATGGGTGGCACGTAAAGGAATTTCCTTCACAGGTGGTGGGCATGGGCACATCCCCCTCCCCATGGACTCGTGGGCCTTCTGTGGCAAAAGATATATCGTGACAGACTTGTACTCCAAGTGCTTCAGGTCACTGTCACTCTTCCAACTGCTCCAGATCCTCTTGCTGAGGCTTTGACTGCACATCTTCTCACCTCTTTCTTCCTCTGTCAGAGGCCCAACCAACTCAATCCATCTTCTCATCCTGGCTCTGTCTATGCTCTCCATTCCTGACACCTGGAGGAGGAAAAACAATGGGTAAGGGGGTTTTCTAAAGAAAATTTTTCTCCCTTGCTAGTCATGCCTCCAAGCAGTACTATGTCCCCAGCTCCATGGATGCCTTCTAGGACAAGTGGGTGCTAACAGATGTGTTTTTTGCTGAGTATCACTTACCAGGTCCTCTGACACCCATGTCTGAGGCCCCAACCCTCACACTCCTGGTTTTTTCATTCATTGTCCCTGTTACCAGCTGTCTGCTCTTCTTGTGTTTCACTTTTCATTGTTCTCTCCCTCACAGCATCACCTACAGGACTTACACAGTTCTCTGTCCACTACTGTTCTCCCTTCTCCAAACTCCCATTTACTTCTACTACTGCAAACACGCCTTTGTTGGCATTTCTACTTGTCTTCAACAGAAAAGGCTATCACAGGGAAATCGGAAAAAACATGAGAAATAATTTAATCCCAGAGATAATTATGTAAGTGCAATCACAGACATTTGCTCCTAAAATAAGGCAAAACCCTCCTCAAACAAGTATGCAGGAAAATCCTCTGTCTGTTCATGACTTTGGTTTGAACAACAACATCCACGTTTATGGTTTTGATGAATGTTTCTTTTAACTGAATTCCATAAAGAAACATAACTGGTTTTAATATAATAAAGTGTTGCATAAATTATGTTAAACATAGTGAGTTTACTGAAGTTGCTTTGCTCTGTATTTTTTTAATAAGTACAAAAAATCTGTAAAGCCACATTTTTATTATATTTATTATTTTAAAACGGAAGTTTCACACAGTTCAGATAAAATAAGTCATTCCCATTTCTCCTTTTCTTTTTTCTTCCTTTTTTCATTTTGAATTACTAAGTAGAATATATAAATTTTGTAATATAATTTAGGAATCTATTATGAAATAGAGGAAAATAATTACAGCTACTATTACATTGTCTTTTAAAAATATTATCCCGTATTTCATATTCAGTATGTTCTTGAGTCTGCAGTACCTTATCAACACTTCAAAGTTAAGATTAAATTCTTGTTTTGTAGTTTAATAATACTTCATATCCAAAAGCTCTAGAACTTTCTGAAGTATTACACCTCAACAGCTAGGAAGGCAAGAAAGCAAACTGCACGAATTTCTGATCTTTTGGCCTATTCTTTTTGTGTTGCAATTTCCATTTTGATGAATTAGAATCACATTTGAATTGCGTCTTTTTCTTCATTAAAATCTCATCTGTTCTGAGTTCCTGCATCCATGTACTTCTGCCATCTCTGTTTTTTGAACTCCCCTTCATGATATTTTGCTGTTAAGAATTCTGAAAGTAAAGATACAAAAACATGAATGTGGCTTGAATGCTAACACTGACTTGATTTTCACTTTTTAATTACATTTTGCATTAATTTAGCATGAGATAAGAATTTGACACATATTATATAGAGCAGCTTAATGTAAGTATGGAAAACTATAGGTTTACAAATGGTCCTGTCCTACATGTAAGCTCTTCTGTATTCCTGAAAGGTACTTCATTAAAAATAGCAGTTCAGCCAGATGGAAGGCAGATGCCGAAAGCAGACAGCAGATCACTGCAGTAAAAGAATAGGAACCAAAATATGAAAACATAAAATAATTGTCTGTGTGAGAGAGTACATGAATTTGTGAATCTGAGGAGAGGAAAGTTTGAAGACAGCAGGGAAGAAAGGGATGTAAGAAAGGCTGATCAGGCAGATCTCTGGTAATGAGGACCACAGGTGGAGGCAAGAGCATTTTCCAGGATGGGATGGAAGTCGACCACAGGTCCAACCCACACACCAGCAATAACAAACATAGAAGCACCAGGTAGCTTTTCACAAAGCCAGACACTAAAGGCCACAGTCCCGAAGCTGATGAGCCAGACGTTCCTGAGGGAGAGGAAGGCAGACCTCAGGCAGGACAATTGTTAATGTTTCAATACAAAAGGAAGTTCATGTGATGAAATTATACTGACAAGAACCGTTTAACCGCAGTCAAATTACATTCCTAGTCTTACCTTTCTTCCCTTTTTCCAACAACCTTTTATTAAAATCAAACACTGAGAAGCTAATTTGTACGTGATTCATGCAGATCTTTTCTTCTTTGCCTCTCATTTTTATTCCCACAAAGACAGGCACAATACCGCTCACATTGATATAATTGAAAACACTGCCACTGAATTCGGTGGGAGCAGCATCCAGCATAACATAGGTGGGTTACCCATTTTCCATGGGATATCCATTGTCTCTATTTATCCAGTATCATGGAGGTCTGCTACAGGAACACAAAGTACCATATGACAATTACAGTGTTAAAGACCGGCACATTGCAATCACATCCAAATTGTCAGCCCTAGAATACAGCAGTGCTTCAAGCAAAAACTGCTCTGCTGCAGATTAATGCTCAAAGAACAGAAGTAACTGGGTGGTTTTGTTGTACAAGAATGTATGCAATGTCCGATTTTCTATAGGAGAGCACCATCAGGAATTATCTGAATCATCATGTTCATTCCCGTTAGGGCTTCACGCAGTTCAAATTCATATAATTCTTCTTTGAAGCTACGATGTGAATTCCATAAACTCACAAGGCAACAATGCTTGGCTTTCAAAGCATTTCATAAAAAGCTGCATAGAGTCCATTTCAAGCCACGGAAATGAATGGTTATTTTGACAGTCAAGGCAGTGATGCTGAGATATTAAGAACTACTTTCCACATCATTAAACACAGCCTTTACCCCTTGCTAGAGTAGCTGGTAAAAAGGGCAGGCTGCTTTTTGTCATGACAGCTTTTCAACAGTTCATTTTGCAGGGTATTAATCATGCATGTTTTTTTGCCTTCCAAAAAAATTGGTTTTGTTTGCATAATGGACCAGACATAATTTTGCCGAATTGGCATACTATGATAGACACGTGAACTACTGAAGTTTATTGAATTTGAGACTGGGTATTCTAACCTTCCAAAAACTTAAGCCAGTCCAAAATGTACCCACTTTCTCAGGCAGAATCTCACTATAACACTACTCAGCAATCAGTGGGGATGCCTCAGCATACCTCTTCCTAATAAGAAAGGTCAGTTTAACAGTCCTCATGAACAATTTACCTTCAGTAGAATCACTAAAATTCTCATGAGAGCTCATGAGAGCTTTCCAAGCAGATCATTCAAACCTGGAGTTCTTTACAAAGAATGAAAATCATTCTCTGAATTTAAGGACTTGATGTGCAAAATTCCCTTGTTCAGCCTTGTCACAATAGAGGGAGGAGTGCTGAATTTCAAGACCTTTCTATTCATACGCTGACTGCACTCACAAGTTGGCCTTGTCTGCACAAAATTAAAAACAGTCATGAGAGTGTATCACTATCTCCTAGTCATTTTCCATTTCTATTACTATCTGTTTGCTGGAATTGATTTTCAGCTCAAAAGATGTGTATTTGGCTTAGGAAAAGCCCGGGGCAGGATAGGTACTCCAGGATACATCTGTGCATGCTTTGCTCCACTTGTAAGTGACCTGATCAGTCACCTGCTCCCTGAACAGGCACTTGGACCTATACTAGAACTCCAGGGGAAATCAGAGCTAAGACTGAATCTTCACCACGTACATCTATAATAGAGATGGAGTATGAAAAATAATTTGACAGCAGAATTTGTCTTACCAATAAAGTCCTTAGAGCTCTTTTTCTTTGGAGGAAACAGCATGTTTGTTTACAGAGCCCAGCACTGGTTAACAATGAAGACAGACAAGGAATGCAATATAAACCTAAGGCCCAATCAGTGTGCAAGCTGCACTATGTGCTCAGAAAAGCAATTGTATTATGGAAGCACTGGCATGAAACAAATGAATTTTGCTATATTTATTAATATAGGAACTTGGTTGCTAAAAAGAAATCTCAGGGGATGATAAATAGGTTGTCTTTTTTGTATTATTAGTGAGTATGGTACAGTTAGTATTGTAGGCTTAGAAGATGAACATAGGAGATCTGAGTTCCATTAATTTCCTGGCTATTGTAATGGTACAAATAAACAGAATTTTCTACACCAGGGAACACACTTGACAGAAGGGTGAAATCCACCAGGATATGTAGGTACTGATTAAGAAGATACTGTAAAAGCTGTTCATCTATACCTAGGCTGAAAAATAATCTAAAGAAAAGAACATTTAGTACCACTTTAAACATTAACTTTAAAAGGTGACAGAAAGTGCTGGTGCTCTTGTGAGGAATATAAAATAAAGGCTTACTGTTACAGAGAGTTTGGGATTTATTTCACAGCTGCAGAAATTCACAATTTTCTCATGAGGAAGATTTTTTCTTTTTAAAAAATGAATGAAATTTAAACTGACAACATTGCAGTTCAGAATTTTCATTAAGAACCTTCTATGGAGAACTACATGATATAAGATTGTACCAGCATAACCATAATTATCAAACATACACAGGCTAGAACTGTGTTTTTCATGCAGCTACACTCCTGGCAGAGCTTCTAAATGCCTCAGTTCCAACATTCATTTCTATTTAAATGAAAATCATTTATTTACAGTATTTTTAATGATGATAAGTATGCACTAAGTGGAAACAAAAAAAAATAAAAAATAATAAAAAAAACCCCCCTGGAATTCTTACTTAAAAAATAAGTATTCAGATATCCAGGACAGAAACGTCATCCAGCCATTTGCTGATCCTCTGAATTCTGCAGCACAAACTGCTATTGCCTTCTGGTACAACTACTCTGTCATTATCTGACTAAGTAACACTTACTGACAGGTTTTTATCAGAGTCAATCCCTCAGTAGTGTGCTGTGTCCATGTGCGTTCTTGGTCTCATGGTAGAAAACTGTAGGTGGTGATCTTTGCAAGGATGCTTGGCTGCAGGGGCACTGGGGCTGGTGACTTCACCTTGGAGTGACAGCACAAAATTCAGGTTGGCAGAGTGCAACTGGATGTATTTGATAACAAATCATTTTGATTGTTGTTTAGAATTTTTATGGAAATGAAATACCATCAAGATTTATGGAATCATCTAGGTGCAAAAACACCCTAGTATTTACAATCTGGAGCTGCAAGCCTCAACACGTTGTGAACAGTTTTGAGAGCTGTGAACCATCCTTCTGTCAGTAAAACATGAAGGGTGGGAATGCTAACATTTTCCTATTCCCTGCCACCATAATTCATTCACAAGCACAATGCTTGCAAGGTCATAGCTCCCTCAGCCCAGTCCCATATCCTGCCTTTTTCTAAAACATAACTGGACAAAGAATAGTTCCGCTACATTTCTGTGTGCTGAAAAGTGGGGTGAGAAGAGCGGGGAAATGCAGGGAGATGCTCAAAATATTCCTTTCCTTTTGTTTCCTGGCTGCATAGACAGATGAAATGTTTGAGGCAAATGAAAACCCTCTTGACTGGCAACTTTTAAAACTGCTGATGACATGCACAGCAGGATAAACAGTTGTCTGATTATGCACACTATACATCGCAAGGCTTCGTACTCAAAGAAAGTAGATTAATATCGTAAAACATCTCCCACTCAAATACAGATTAAAATTCATGCTGTATATGCATTATGCATATTAGTGGCATATCAGTGAAATACAGAAATCTGAATGTGTTTATTCATTCAAATCTAGAAAAAATAAACACTACTTTATTAGTAATTACAAAGACACCACATGAAAAAACAAAACTGCCTGCATGTCTTTCATTTATATTTTATGTGATAGAGGAGCACAGTCTAAGTATATATTCAGTGTCTTTGAATACACAGCTTATCCAGACAAGCAATAATAAAGGATAATACGTTCTGACTTTTCCACAGTAGTATGTCTGATTGACCTAAAAGATGTATTTCATTTGTCACTGAAGATTATGATAACATCCTATACAGTTTTACATCAGGAAATAATCTTTTAGATATACCTTTGAATTCAACAAAAATCATGTCTTTCTATGAAATTCCATAAGGAGGTAAAATATCCCATATCTATGTAATCAACCCATAATTTTAAAGCACTTTTAATGTACATCAACTGTAGCTTTAGAAATGCAAATTAATTTGTCCAACTAGTTCCATAGCCTTATCTAGAACCAGTACCAATAACTACATACTGATTGCTTTCAAACAGAGGAAGTAGCTGTGGCACAGAAAATGTTGTGCCATGACCAATGAGAGACCACCTGAAAGGTCTTTTAGAGTTTCTTATACTAATTAATAAAGAGAGAAGTGTATCACCTTACAGGATATGGGGAACAGCTGTGTTTCCTAACACAGATTGACAAATCTTGTGGAAAAGGGACAAATCTAGGAATGAAACTTCAGCTCTCCACAAAACAATGTGATCAGAAATTGAAATTTCGGGTGCAGCTGAAATAATTCAGCTCTGATCAGAAAACTTCCTGTGAAGAGTATGAAAAGCAGATGCTTTGCAGAATTGATAGGGTAACAGTGTACCTTCAGTTTTACATTTAAGAGACAGAAAGAACTAAATTGATGGTGCATTTCTTTAGCTTTTATCCAACTCTTTCCTTCTTAAAGTTTTTTTTTTCTTCTTGAGTCCTCTTTTTGACTTTCAATACATCATTTGCAATCACACAAGGTCTTCTGAGACACCTTTTCTCCTAATGTACCTCATTCTGTGTCGTCATCCACAGTAGCCTTATATGTAACTCTAGCAGTCTATATTTTCCAGTAATATTCCTCAAACTCTATAAACAGTAGAAACAAAACTAAATCAATTTCAGATTAACCTTGATTCTCATTAAGCTATAAGGTGCATATTCTCTAGAAGAGGTGTTTGGGAAACCCTCTCCTTTCTCCCAGTATTTTGATTTTATTATTCTGGCCAGCAAATGCCATTCATTCATTTCCATTCATCCACTATACCCTCTTTCTATTAAAATTATGTTGATATCAGAGCTAGTTTGGACCTAGTGAATTATAACAAATCATAGCTAGTTCCTACTGCAACATTCTCTAAAGTGGTTATAAATCCCACACAAAGAAAATGTTTTCTCCATGAGTCCTTTAGTTTCAGAGTCATTTCTAATAGAGCCTTATTTCAATTCCATGGAAGCTGAGCAGCCTCTTCTAGCTTCTCTACCTCTAATGCTTGGTAAATAAGATAATATTGACTTCATTCTTAATATAAAAACTTGATTTTTTTATATCATTTCAGTAATTTCTTAAGATTCAGTTGCATATCCTTCTATTTTCATCTGGACAACTATGACATTCCTAAGGTCAGTCAGTTGGTTTTTAAATTGATAGTCTTTGCTATAAAACATTGGGTTGTAGCTCCTCTTTCCTTTTGTATTATTCTGTGGTTGTAGCCATGGCTCTACTCAAAGGACCTTAAGTGACAGTGATATTGTGAGATATCCACTTGTGCTTTCCCATTAACTCTTCAGTGATCTCCCCATCAAAGACCAGGATTTTTTAGTGCTAAACAGAAAATTTGATCTTTCTAAGCTTTCCTTTTAACAGAAATTTCTCTTTTCTGAACTCTAATTTTTAGGAATAAAACTTCAAGTTATTTGAGTTTTTTCCTAGTTTTTGCTAATAACAGGTCGAATTTTGCTACCCTTTCTCATACTGAACACTCCTTCTCTTTATATAGGTGTCTTGCACTGACTGATGGATCTTTCTACCTCTGACATGCTGACAGTAAGCAAAACCTTCCCAGAAGGAGATTAAGCTATATAATACATCAAAACTCACACAGTAGGAAAGAGAGGGAATAAAGATAATTTAATGTAGTCAGATTTAGCTGTAACTTGTAATGAAAGTTCAAGATGAAAAAAAAAAGACTTGAATTAACAGGAATGGATTGTGTAAAAGAAATTCTGATGATTTTATTACTAATGAAAGGATTTGCAAATATGGGAATCATGCGATATGCTGCAGAAAGAAGATAAACAAAATCCTGTGCTAACCTCAAATGCACTTCCTTTCAATGAGTTTACAGAGCACCACACTTCAAAATGTGTCGTTTCTGTTTACAACAAATCACTATTAGATTGCAAACTTGAGGAAGCAGTAGATATTTATTTTTTATTATGTAAAAGGTTATTTAGCAGATGGGAGTTTATGGAGTTATAGGAATGTAGGCAGGCATATCCAAGGGGAAAAAAACCCACAATTGAATTGCTGGCTTTATTTATTTATGTATTTATGTATTTATTGATTGATTTGTTGATTTTTGGCTGTCAATTGTTATAGTATCATTCAATCAAGGATGATAGCACTTTTTAACTACACATGATGAACTGCCAGATGACATCTGACTAAAAACATTCTCATGGAAACCAAAACCACTTAACTTTTCATTATATTCAGATGACCAATCTGCAACATTCACTTGACTGCCAAAATAAGAGACTCCATTACGAAAAGTAATTGGTATCTGCAGACAGACAAGGAATGCCAAAACCATGAGTAAGCCAGAAAATGCTGAGATCAGCACCAGTACTGATGTTCATTAGCTATGTTATAATCCAGCATGCATTTAAAATTTGGTTTTTTTTAGAAGATAAAATTTATTTTTATCTTTTTTTAAAAATTTTAAAAATTTAAAAATTTAAAAATTAAAAAAAAATTATTTTATAGACAAATTTGTCCTGTAAAAGATCTCAATATTAGTGTGACACAAATGACATATTTGTTCAAGCTCATGCTTAGATATACTATTGAATAAGCTGATGACACCTATGTCATGGGTTGAAACTGAGTTGATTGACAAGTTTTTAAGCCAATGCGCTTTTGCGAATTTTGCATATTTAAACCCCGTGCAAGGGCGGGAAGCTCCTCTTTGGTTCCCGGTCTCCTGAGGGAGGAAGGGGGGCCGCGGAGCCCCAGGCGGCCTCCGGGCCCGGCCCGGGCCTGGCCTGGGCTCCTGCCTG
>VZTE01001015.1:519410-555137 GCA_013397775.1 Eulacestoma nigropectus
TCTGTTAGTAATAAACTTCTTTATATTCTTTAAAGTTTTAGGCCTGCTTTGCATTTCTTCTAATCTTTATCTCACAAAGTGAAAAGCATGTGATCAAACCACTACACTAAATTGGTGTTTCCGCCCGGTTGGTGAACCAAACCCGCTACAACCTACTTTGAACTCTTTAAGATTTGTTACATCTGAACTGCAAGTTCTCTTCATTGGGGGATGGTAAAGATGGACATCACACCAGTATTACTGTATGGCAGTTCACAACATTACCTTCTTAGGAATAACACTTATCACCTTCGCAAAGTTTATTTGTGAAAATTTCTGCCAATGGAGAAGACTGGGATGATTTCCAGAGAAGAGAGATTTTTTTTTTTTTTTTTGTGCGGACAGAAAGCAGTAAATCATTTTACAATACTCATTCAGACTTGTTGAAAACAATTTTCTATACACAAAATAATCAGTGGGAAACATTAACATTGAAGTTTCTCAAAGCGGATACCAAATCCTTGCCTACATTCTTCAGCACACAGTGTGAGAACTGGTACAATCAATCCTTATATCATTCTAATACAGAAAAATACTTCCATCTGACATCTTAGAGATACTCAGCTGCTGTTGTCTTCCAGCACAAGAGACTTATAATACTAGAAGTTGTATTCGGTTTACTTGTCCTAGTGTTGGCAGGGGAGGAGGGTGGAGGAGAACTGCAGGAATGGGTTCAGTGAAGACAGTGAAGTGGCTTCCCTCATGTCAGACAGAGCCAGTTCCAGCCATCTCCAAGACAGGCCCACTGCTGGCCAAATCTGAGCCCATCAATGATGCTGGTGGCACCTCTGGGACAACATAATTAAGAAAGAGTAAAATTACTGTGCAGCACTTGTGAGAGAGAGAAGTGAGAAACTGCAAGAGAAACAACTATGCAGGCACTAAGTGAATGAAGAAGGAAGTGCTCCAGGTGCCAGAGCACAGATTCCCCTGCAGCCCATGGAGAAGACTACGGTGATGCAGGTTGTCTCCCTGCAGCCCATGGAAGACAACAGTGTAGCTGATATCCCCATTGCAGCCCATGGAGGACCCTACACTGCAGCAGGCAGATATACCCTAAAGGAAAATGCAGCCCATGGAGAGGACCCCACAGAAAACTGGGAAAAAAATGTGAAAACTTTTCAAAATAGAGATATTCTGTTGGATCATGGGACAAAGTTAAAACAAGCTAGTTGAAAGGTAGGGTGATAACAGTTCAGCTTTCAAAGTAGTTGCCATGAGGGAAGACACTCAAAAGAAATGGTTTAAAAACCTGAATGGACACTAGCACATGCCAGAAGGAGCAGTCCTGTAAAGAAAGCAGTAGGCCCTGACATGTAAATTTGCTTGTGTCTATTTAATCGTGTATAAACCATAACACCAAAGCTCTGAGAAAATCCGAGGAAAGCTATGAGGAAAACCAAAGGAATCACTTTGAAGTTTAATGTCTCAATAGTTCTGGTGCCATCCTTTTCAGTCTGTTGACTTGCATGCCAAATATGGAACTGCAAACAAGTAGGACTACCCTGCATAACGCTACAGTTCTAAAATTGAGTGGTCTAGGTTAAGACAGTCATACATGTTCTGGAAAGTCTCCAGTATAGAGACAGGCAACTCTTGAATGAATCTCAGCTCCTCTACATTGGGCCCCTGGGTATAGGATGTGATGGGTCACCTTCTTTAAGTGTCTGTCTATCCTCATTAACTACTGATGGTAAGCAACTAGATAAGGCTTAATATCTTCCAATTAAACAAATTTATTTAGGTGAGGTGAATCCTAGACTGAAATGCAGTTATTTTGGGACTGCTGAGACGTGGACAATTTGAAAAAGCAGCAGTTCCCCATGTGTGACCCATAGTCCTCTGCGACTAAGAGTCCAGTAAGCAAAGAGTACATTACCTACAGTATAAACTGTAAAATGTCATCATAATGGTGGTAATGTTTTCTTATTTGTCTTCTGATAATATTTCTCACATATGCATCTCCTTGTCTCTCTCTTCTCATTATTGAAAAATGTATTTGAGCACAGGCAAAGTTTCTTCCACCTCCTACTCTTAGAGAAACTCCCTACACCAGCATGGGAAAAATTATCTGAAGTATCTATTCCGATTTTGGAGTGCCAGAAAGAGAGGACAGTCCTGACATGGATCCATCTCATAATTAAAGAATGGTCCTGCCAAAGCCAAATAGAATGTAACTTGAATATCAGAGGTGCAGACACATTTTACATGTTTGCTTATCAGATTTTATAGATGTCTGTTATCAGCCCTAAAGGACACACTAAATTATTCTTTTACACACCCCTCTATTTTAAAGGATGTAGAATTACTAAACTGAGTAATTATCTGAGTGTGGACTCAGATTGCTATAATCCTATGAAATTTTGAATCATTAATCATTAATTAGCTTTAAAGAGCTGCTTTCTAATTGTGATAGAGTGAATCAGTTGTCAAAGTGGTTTAAATTCGACACAGATTCAGAAGAACTAAGCCAATAGGCATGTGGAAAATCTGAAGTGCACATATGCAGTAGGTATCTGAAAGTTCCTGAAACCAAATCTCCCATGTCTGCTTTTTTTCTTTAAACTAAAGAATGTTTATGGAACTGAACCTTTTTGATCTTTACAGTTGTTTTTCCTAGAAGTTGGTTCATGGAAAGGCCACTGTCTCCCATTTATAATTAGTCTCTGGTGTACCAAATTCTGAATTAGCAAGTTCCAGCTCAAGGGAAAGAAAATGTAGGAGCAAAATATCTTAATTGTTAGTCTTTATGTAAGAAAGTCAGCAAGTCACATTTGATGTTTCTTTCCAGATTGCTGCCTTTTCCCTGGAGAGACATGAAACAGGACATTCACTTAAACAGATGGTTGTTGCCTCTGAATTATTTAACAGCTAAATCAATGAGAAGCTTCTGCTGCCATGAGGGGAAAGGGTGTGCTGGAAGCATTCTTTCTCCTCCACCTTCTCCTGTTAGAAGTGGCCAGGAAGAAAGTCTGCTATTGGCAGCATCAAAGCCTGAAGGGGTGGAAGGGGAGGATGCAAAAGTGAAACCTGGATTCTAGAGCTATCAAAGGAGAGCTTTCTTACTTAAGAAATGTTTCTCCTCTTCAAATGGTATTGCATCCAGTTTGGTGCACATTTATAGTTACAAGATGGGATTAATGGAACAGGAGGATTTAGAAAAATAAATAAAAAGACAGAGAAAAGAATAACAACAAAAACAAAAGAAACCCTAGTCCCAAAAAAAACCCTTCCCAAACCCCAAAAAGGCTAGGTAGCCTGTACTATATAGTCTTATAGGTTTGCATTATACATAAGATATACTCAGATCTCATTTTTAAAACACTGTAAAACCAAAGGCTAATTCCTTTGAGCTACGCACTCAACACTGGCAATCTCAGGAAAACACTGTAAGGCCAAATTTCTCCATGTTATTTCAGATGCAAGTGTATAAGCCTTTGCAATGCTTAAGTATTGTCCTACTATCACAAGAAGGAACGGTCCTTGCGGATAGTGCCATCACACTTATAAAATATTTCTTTGACAAATGGAATCTTCAGGCAAATACGCTCAGTACGTCCAGTGTCGCTCAACCTCAAATTTCCAACTTTCTAATTTTGAAAATAAATATAAAGCCTTTATCAAAGAGACTCAGAGAGACAGGAGCTTCTTCTTGGCCCTCCAAATGTGTTTTATTGGTCGAGGCCATGAATTAGAGCGGATAGTGATGATCACAGCTAGTAGAGAAGGAAAACGATACCCCCTTCAGGTTCGGATCCCGCCTGTCACAGCTGGTCAGCTGCGGCCCGGCGGGCGGAGCCGAGGCATGAGGCGCTGTCCGTGGTGCTGAAGGTCCTCGGCCGTCCCCGCGGTATCCGGGACTGCCGTCCCACCCCCGGCTCCAGGGGAGCCCCAAAATCACCGTCCCCGCTCGCTCCCCTCCGCAGCGCCGAGCAATTTGCACCGGAGGGCGAGGGGCTGGGATGGGCTGCACAGTGTGAGGCAAGCGGGTTAGTTTTGCTTAGCTTGTAATCAATCCTTATTTCTGTTTTTGCTTCAAGCAGACTACCCAAGCATCCATCAGCCTCTGGACTGGGTGCTGAGCCAAACAGGCTGTGCACAGCGGTATATATTTAATAGTCCACAAAGTAAATAAAAAAATAAATAGATTAAAAAAAAAAAGGAAAGAAAAAATAGTCAAAAACAACTGTATAGTCACCATTTGGGAGGGAAAAGAAAAAAAAATTACGCAGCTGGTTGTGCATTTGAACTCAAAAGCCACCTGGACAGAGACCTGACACAGAGGTAAATAATAATAAGATCACTTTTAAATGTTTGACAGTTAAAATAAATTTGTAATTCTTTAGTACCACTACGTCTAGGGGAGGCAGAACCTTAAGGCACCTCTGGTTACACATAAGGAAAACTCAGCCTGTATTGTTATCTTATCATTCAGATTAAAAATCTGAAGTCTTGTGCAAAGCTTATCTTCTGAATCAATCATGTGTGGTATAACTTTCCAGTTAGTGCCCAGATAAAATGAAACAGAGCGCAAAACTTTTACCTGGCCAGACAGTGGCAACTCTTCCTTGTGGAATTTGTTGCATATATATCAAACAGACAGATAACAATCTTCTTATTTGCTGATGTTCTGCAATATTTTGGACCTTAAATCCTAATGCAGAATGCATTAAAGTGTGGGAAGATCTTGTGTGAAATACTAGAATGAGAGTTGCTCAGAAGTAGAAATAAACAGACTAGAGACACTCAGTTTCTGAGTATGGAAAGCATAAAGACAAAAATCTGAGTATCATGCTATTATTAATTCACCTGCCTGCAAATTAAGCCAGCCTACACAGTTACTCTTTTCTAATTGTAGAAAAATTACTCTCCTTACTTTCTCACAGAGATGATTTATTTTTCATAATGAAGAACAAAGTAACAGCAGAAATTTGGTATTAAGGAAAGGAAGCACCACAACCACAAATGGCCTTTTGGTACCCAATTACTTAATGCAATGAAAAACTTGAATGGTTTTAAACATTAACGCGAGGTAAAACCCTTGCTGTGCACTAAACAAATTAAGTACATTCTGAATCTCACTAAACTAGCACACACTTAAGTTGTTCGGAGAATAAGGATGTATTGGTGCAGCTACTTATAATAGTTAAGTTTACTGAGCAAAAAGATAAATGAGTAAATGGCATAGAACTCACAGGTTCTTTGTAAATAAACTTCAGTTGGACAACACATGGAAAAAATGCATGTGCAAATATGACCCACCAGTTTTGTTAGCTACACATTTCCTTGTTAATTTGGTTTCATGTTACTTGTTAAAACAAGCTGACCGTAAATCCCGGTAATCTGACTTTCCAATTGATTATAAAATTTATCATTAATGAAAACATTTTGCCTTTCTATATTATTCTTTCATTATTGTAATACTGCCTAAACAACATTTATTAGATTTTAATGGTATTTTTCTGCAAATCTGGCTGGGGAAGAGAATTATTTGCTTTGTTTTACCTTTGATTATTCCATCAGCTTTATGGGACTTCAGGATACTTCATTGACTCTGAAAGCTGTGAAAGTGAAACACACCACTTGAAGTTCCATACAAACTTTTTTCTGTATTAGATGAGCAAAGACAAACTAAGCTTCACTTGAAGTTCAGTAGACAGCTACCCCCTAGATATGTGGACTGTCAGGAGGTTCCCTAGATATTGCACACAAAAGTCAAAAAGCTATGGTCGTTTCTCTGGCAAGCAGCATTCTACAGAAATTCTACAGACTGCAAGCATAATTACTTGATAGGGGGTACTCATTTCTCATTGTACAGGCGCTAGGAAAGCTACTTATTCTGTTCCTCCTATTTTTCTTTTAAGATTCACTTACAAGACCAAATTTAATTATGTAGATTCAGGTCTTAAATGTGCAAGACTGTAGGCAGCCTTACTGCTGTCTCACTGGAACCTCCACCAGCTAGGAATGAGGTAGGATTGAGTATATGTGTAGGTGTGAGTGTGTGCACATGCAGTTAATGATGGGCTGGATGTTCTTGCAAATAGGAAGTTTACCCTCAGAAATCAAATTAAGTCATGGCAAATGGAAACCAATGTGATCTTTCCTTTTCCCCTCCTATATGAAGTATAATAATTTTTAAGTTTGATCCATGATTTTTGAGCACGTAGTCTCTGCAGGGTAGTAGAGAAAATACAGACAAAGAAGCAGACATTTTTTTATGTTCCAGTCTGAAAACAGCAAGGTTTACAGTTACTGGAAGAAGCAATATTTTCAATTTGAAGGTATCTTTTTCAGGTAGATAAATAACAAGCAGAAGCCCAGAAGTACAGATGGACAAGAATGATTTATAAATATAATGCAAGGGTCTGACATGAATCATTTTGTTGTACCACTTATGGACTGAGAGCCAACATACCTCACAGTCTTGATTCTGTTTCAAGTCACTAAATACAGAGGGAAAATTTCAGAGTTCATTGAGGGCAACACATTTTTTGTGCTAATATAATAAACATCCTTAAACTTATTCAAAAATAGAAGTACTTGCCTAGGAACATCTATGAAATTTAAAAAACCCAAACTGTGGACTTCTAATTGTCCACCTCACCAAAGAAATTAAGTTCGGCAGCCTGCAAAGCTGTGGTGGTTACATGATACATGTACAAGCTCGGTGTGGCTGGGATGAATGCAAGAAAATATTAAAAAAAAAATTTTAAAATAGGACAAGTACATGTAGGAAGAACTAATTTTAGACTATGGTCTGCCAGATTTACTCATATCTCCACTAGGACAGCTGCCAGTACTTTGACATTGTAACAAACATATTTGAGGAAAAAGCTCATACATATTCCGTCATCCTTTCTCCCACGGAGTGGGAACAGTCAGCCGAAAGGCTTAAGAGGTGAACATCTGGGGTATGTTCCCACACTTATATAGGAATGAGTCTGAGGAAGATTATTTTTATGTATTCCACAGACACATGCACGTACACATGCAAAAACAGACCACTACACTGTATTTACTTCCCAGATATATACTGGCTCTTTTCCAAAGAGCAAATGGATGAACATCAACACACATCAGGGCTTCCACATTTCTATTTTATTCACCAAACATGCACATCACCTTCACACACACAGACATATACATGCACATCACATATATATATATAGTGATCAGTCATAAGGATAAAGACATGCATATACTAGAATTTGTATATTTTGTAGTGATTTCCAGTAATAAACTATCTCATGACCCTGTTATGAAAAAGGCTACCTACTATCAGTTAATGTTATTGCTACCTTCATAGTCCAATATAAAATATAAAGCTCTTACTACCATTTTCTTTTTTTTAGAAGAAAAACATTTTTGATGCTCTCATTCTGTAAAGTACATTTCTTTCAGGTAAACAGCTGAAGCCAGTTTTCATGAAAATGGCCTGGTACTTTGTGCTGTTTCACATGACAGGACCAGCTCATCATGTTCCATTTAATTTTCTTAGCTAGGTCACTGTCACAGGGAAGGGCATTGCCCACAGGGGGTGTCACAAAGAGCCTCTTCCTCATCCTTCCCACAGAAATTTGCAGAGCCTTGGGGAGGACGACCACTCTGCTGCCCTTTGCAAATGTTTTCGATGTGTTCTTCCATCTGTAGAGTTCTCTGCAGTACTCCAAGCCTAGGTCTCCTGAGGAAGGCTGATCTTCCTCCTGAAAGTTCATAATGGATGTTTATCATTTAAAGACAGAGGAGCAATTTGTAACAAAGAGTCACAAAAGAGAGCCATGGCTCTTTGTACTATCTGCCTTTTTTACACGACTAGAGCACAAGCTTTCATGTTTAAGTGGCTTTTATTAGAATGTCAGCTAGTATAAAGGGAGATTTCATTAAAATATTTTTATGTGCTAGAAAAATGTATTGCACTCTACAGCACTCTGAAATTCTTGCTTCATGCAATATTGACAGTTTGATATTTAGAGATTGATAGTATGACACTCAGACAATGTACACCTGCCTGTCTCTGAGTCAGACAGTGACATCTTTGCAGAAGGTTTTGTTTGTGTTTATCATCCGGATCTGTTCTACAGTCCCTTTTGTATCACTTAGAAAACCACCACACTAACATGAAGATGTTCTTGCAAAAAATAGGGGAGCATTATTTTAATTGTTTTACAGACAAATAAAAGTAAAGAAAGTGATATGCCTAAATTAACATAGAGATTTGAGGTGGGGCTATGGACAGAAACCAGAGAAGCTGAGCCCTGGCTCAGTCTCATCTGCTGGAAATCCATTCTCCATTTTAGAATGATGTTCCAGTCTTTGGAAAGCTGAATGTATCATCTTCCAATGGTCTGTAACCACCTGCTGGAACTCATAGCCAAGGGAAAGAAAAAGGCACAAACAGAAAAGACAGAGCAGGACCTGCACAACAACACTCTCAAACCCAGAAAATAATTCTCCAGTTTTCTGTGCTATGTTATATCATACTTTGGGCAATAAAATTGAAGAAATATTGTTAATCTTCTCAATTATCATCAATAGAAGTTTGTTCCCTAAGTTTCAGCAGTGAGAGGAAAAAAAATTATTTGCAGTCCTGGCTTAACTATTCATTTGGAAGAGATGCTATTAATGGCCTTTTTCCTCCTTGTGAAATGACTGTGGTAAGTGAGGTACCTACAGATGCAAACATTTTACTTAGTTTTCCAAAGAAATAAAGACTAGCAGATAGTTCTGTCAGAGCAGAATAGAAGCTGGCTTCTAGTCTCATTACATAGAAAAGAATTCCAAAAATTCTCTAGTTTCTTTCTAATTATTTTAAGTAGAGACAATATAGAGGAAAAAACTTTTTAAAAATACTTGTTCATATTTTGCTTTGGCACTTTTGGTATTGGCTTATATTTATTTTGTTCAAATATTTATACCATCAAATCACACTGGTAGAAATGTTTTTCAAAATCACATGCATAAGCATTCACAGAAACGGAATATTCTGTCCTCCTACATGGCACTTTATTTTAGAAAAGTTCTTTTATCAATCAAATCAGAGCAAGGAAATAGCAGCACAGTATTTATCTGACCTATCACTACAAGTAGAATATCAAATATTCTGAGAACCAGTCACAGGCAAGCCACAGAATAAAATTTTTTATCATTAATACATTGTTTAAGTAATCTCAAGTAGTAAAAAAAACCCTCAAAAACACAATGTAATTGCAAATATTTTTTCAGGAGCAGAGCAGTACATTGGCTCTGTGAATTATTCATCTAAACCTTATAAATATGTATTTTATAACAGCAGGGTATACCAATCTATAACTTTTCCTAATAACCTGAATTAAATGTGAACTGTTAATTAAAATTTCAAGAGGTTTTGTGGCCTTTTAATGTTTTTGATCAGCAAAATTTCAAAGGGCCTTCTTCTGCATTTTAAATTTTGAAATACCATCAAGTCTAGGCTCAAGTTCGTTCACAGGCATGATGAGACTCTCAAAACTGTAGTGAAATATTTCCTTATACTGACTGAAGGGGAAGGAGAAAAGATTCACTTTCCTTTTGAGTGTTTATTTGCAGGGGTTCAGTAAGACAGAATTACTAAAGTAAGATATGTTACAGATATGGCATACGAGAGAAACATTCAGTGTCTTGGCTACCTCCTTGTCTCTTCTCTTCACCGAACATGAACCAGCTACATGAGTGTTATGAAATGAGCACAGGCACATGACCTCAAAAATGTATCCAGTCCCCCAGTGGGCTGCACGTGTGTATCAGGCTGTGATTTCCACCTGAAGCTGCATCCATGTGCACATGCGGGAGCTTTGGCTGTGATATCTCCTTGCATGACCTCTTGTATGCATGTGTGCTTGCAGGTGTGTGTGTGTGTGCATGTGTGCCAGACCAGGGTCATGCATCCATTTATACAGCGTTTGCATTTTGATGGAGTGTTGTCCAGACATTTCCAGCAAGGCAACTGTGAAGTCTTCAGGAAAAACTGGCAAGAGAAATTTGCCTGCTGGGTTTTCAAGGCTTGTACTCTGAATGTCCCAAGCGGTTTCTGAGAAATAACACATAGAATTAATTTAATTTGGTTTTTCTGCTGCAATCTTCAGTTTGCAGCATATGGACTGTGCTTGGTAACCTTGGACAAGGAGGTGGGAAATTACCATTTTGGCAGGTAACCATGTCATGTACTTCACCATAAGACCCTTTGGATTCACGGTACTTACTAGAAATTGTTCTGGAAAATTGTGGCTAAATTTTACAGACCTCTCCATATCTGTACCTTTTCTGGACAGTTTATTCTAATCAGCCATGTAAAACCTTTTACTTTAGCTTGAATGTGTCTTTCTGTTTTCTAATATTTACTCATATATTTTCATTTCAGAGAATGATCAAATCCCCTTAAGGCAGGAAATTCCATAACTGAGAAAGTCGAAATTCTGGGATCAAGAAGATGCTCTGTTAATGTGGGACACTTAGGCACCATTTAGCCATTATAAGGTTACTATGGTGACAGAGTAATTTCAAGTGAGGGTTTGAGAACTACCTAGAAGATATATAGCTTTGGCTTATCTTTTCATGTAAGGACCTGCTGACAGCTGTTCACTCTGATTCTTCCTAAAAAATAACCCCCAATTCTCATTGGTAAAGTGCCAAACACGATTATGATGAGATTCCAGCTTGCTACTGAAAGCTCCCTAAAATCCTCATTTCCTTTCCTATCCTTTTTCTTTCTGCAATCTTCTTTTAAAACCAAACAAGTAGTTTCTAATTCCCCCCATCTCATACACAGAAAGATGTTTCCACCTGAGAATTGATATCTTTAATACCTAATTTGTGTTTTAATATGTAACAGTTTCTGGAAGGCTGTGGGATCTTTTTCAAAACAAAGGTGCTTTCTTAATTAAAAAATATATCAAAGCTGAAATTACAGGGAATCATGGTAGTGCTGCTGTGACAACGATCTGTCAGCAATTTAATACAATAATCTCTGCCTGAGAGAAGGAGAAGGAAGTACTTCATATCAAAATATCTTATTAATGTATTTTTCATAGACAAAAAAGCACAAGAAGAATATTCAGAACTAGCCTAAATAACATATCCTTAGTTGTATACATATGCATTATAAAAAATTTTAGTGTAAAAAGATAGTCACTTGTTATTTGCGATATATTTGTTTCTATTTTCAGGACACAGTATGACAGCCAGAAGAGGGAATGTAGTTTATCAGTCTTAATGTGTAGCATTGTGCTGACAATAGCAAGTACAATGGTGATAAATTAAGGCAAAGGAGATGCCTCCAAATTAGATCCATATTAGAATTTTTTCTTCACAAAGGGAAGGAGAAACTTAGTCATTTACCAGAGGTAGAAAAAGGATTCATGCAGCAAGGATATAAATTTTACTCTGACTTTTGAATTTGTTATCCCTAACAATACAAAGTACCAAAATTCAGCATTTTGGAATCCCCTTCTTAATATACTGTACTGCTAGTTTGCTATGCTTTTCATTGCAATTGGTGTAGCTCTGGAGGCCATTAAGCAACTGTTCTTCCTTTGAGGAACTATATTTAAATTAATGGGAAAGACCTGTTGATAGGGCCTGGCCTGAAATAAGACCATTGACCGAAATTAACATTACCTGCAGAAAGGCAGAATGTGACATTTCTGTAACTCCTTGAGTCATTCCCATTCCAAGTTCTTAGAAGAAAGGTGGTGTTTCATGGTGTGTGTTAAAATAGATGGTTCTCTGTTGCACCTTCCTTAGGGCTAGTGTTCATCTATTTCAAGATTTTGGGGCACAATGTCATTTCTAGAAGTTTAACCAGCGAATGTGGGAAGGAGTAGAGAGAATTTTCACTAAGTACAGTGAATCCCATCCCATCTTGGGTGCACAAGAACTGCTGTATTGTGTCAGATAAAAGAGCCGTCTAGGCCCACATCCTTCTGAGGTTAGCTAGGCACAGATAGGAAAAAGCACTAAGAAAAGAGGGTCTTTCCCAGTCTGTCCTTAAAGTTCTTAGAATATAGGCATGTAATCTGAAGCTAATTTAGTCTATTTTTAAATGTCCTAAAATGGCTCTATCCTTCAGAAATATGATTAAAACTATTTCTAGCTCTTAAAAATATCACATTATAATGATCTGAAGGAACTATTTCACCTGCTCCATAATATGAAGTATGAAAAAGTGTTGATTTTCTTCTCAACCTCAGTTTAGGCCTGGCTCTTTCTAGTCAGCCCATAAAAGTAAAAGAGTTTTCAAGCAGATAAACACTGTGAATTCAGACTTCTCAGCTGAAAAAGATCGTGAAACTCCCCACAAGATCATGGGAAGGATATCTCATCAGTTGTTGAATGGCAACTAAATATAGCAATTGTGGGAAGGGCTTGAGGCACAGGGCAGGGGGTGGTTCTGCAGCCCCTGACTTCTGGTGGGAAGGTGCTTTCTACCACCACTTTGTCATGGTTATAGCACAGCCCTGTTCAATCACTCCCATTTGGGCATGAGGGCCTGGCACACAGGAACATGCTGAATATTCCTGTCTGATCTGTGAGGTCCTGAGGATAGGAAGATACCAGGGAGCTGCATGGAAAACATGTTTGATCTATGCACTGCTACTGAGGAGTGTGAAAAGGGGTAAAACATATTGAGCCTCACATTTAACATGCAAGATATGACAATGGAATCTGGGAATCTGCTGACAGAAGTGTTCTCTAAAATGGGGCATAACCCCAGCGACTCTGAAGAACTAGGGGCAGTTGTCAAAATTTTAATGGTCATATAGAAATGACCATATGGAAATGGTCTTAGACATGCTAAGCAAAAATGTCTCTACTTAGCTTTGAAATGGAGTGGTTCTGAAAAAAGTTGCTCTCTATTCAGATTGTTTTCTTCTATCAAATACCCCACAAAACTCCAGTACCTCAGTTTTCTCTAGAATATCCTTTTCTCATTTTTTTTTTCTGCATCTAGAAAGAGCTTTTGAATAGATACATATTATAGTGATAATGTAACTAAAATTATCATCCACCCATACACTTGCAATTGATTTTCCTCTAAAGCTGGTCTTTTCTCTATAGTTCTTGCATCTAATTATCATCAATTTGAGCTCAGGAAGGAAATGATCTAACAATGAACACATCAATTATCTTAGCAGCAAAAGGAAAAAAATCAAGTTAGTAAACTGGCAATTTTAGATGGCAATTTGATCTCTGGGACATGTGGTGCTAAGAAGAACAATGCAGAAAACAACTTATCTTGTGGAAAGTCAATTGAATTCAGTATAACAGTATCAGAGGCTTCTGCCACTGAACTGTCAGAGTAATTAATTGCCATCCAATACCTGAAAATAGCAAAGTGTTCTGTACAAAATATGCTTAAGACAAACCAAGGAACTGTGATTATACATTGATCTGAAAGAGAATGATGTCATTCTCTGAGGATATGGTCTGGTTTTTTATACAGGAATACTTCACCAGAGTCAAACATAATGATTTATTAACACATGAGAAATACCCTGGCAGGCATAGTTAATATTTTAGTACTGCAAGCGATGGAATGTGACAGCTTCACCTGTTGTTCTGACCTTTATTTTTCTTCGTACCATAATTTCCTAGAACTTCCATTTATCTTGAGAACACGCAATTAGAGAGATCCTCTTAGATAAGCCACAATCATTTCTCACATACTGTTTGAATTTTTTTTCCTAAATGAAGCTTATTCTTTATAGTGCACCCTTCAAAACAGTTCAGAGTGGTTCACTGAGAACAATAAAGTTGTTAGAAAAAACACCATAAAAGATACCAATTAGGAAGCCGAATATTTTAGACTAAAATTTTATTTTGAACAGTTCATCATTTCAGGGAAGACTGCATACCAAAAAAAGCACTGATAAACCACAGGGGAGAGCAAATATTCGTTAAAAACTATGAGTGAAAGAAGAAGAAGCAGCAACTGAGCGACAGATTCATTAAATTTGAATGGATTGTCTCTAACTTCTGCCATATAAGCTTCAGGAGCTATTAATTTCCTTGCTACCAGTAGTGATGATATATCACAGAACACGAAACAAGACAATTGAAAACAAAACCAGCAAGGCATGCTAATTAAGGAATCTGAAGAGCTAAATCCTATTTTGGTAATTTGTAAGGTTCTTTTCCCCTGCTTTCTCTAATACTATTTTATCATCTTTCTTCAAAATTATAACTTACTTGAAAACAAAGGTATGTTTTCTTGTCAAGTCTGTATAGTATTTTAGTTTCTTGTAGAGCTGGGTATGACAGTTTCATTGCCTTCACACAACAAGCTTCATTTTTTGTTTGCATGCCCAAGTCTGAGAGGTGACTGCTGTGTTTTCTGCAATAAAAGGAGAGAACCACATTACTGAATTTACCAGAAACACTCTGGAAAAAGTTTTAAATATTTTATGAACCCACAAGAACTGAACTCACAAGAAAAGTAAGCAGGTAGGATCCGTGCAGGCTAACTTTAGACTGGGGAGGCAGGTCCGTGAATTCCATCTGGAGTCACCCGAGAGAGATGCACTCTTCCAGCAGATGAACCAGCACACATACAGTTAGGCTGCTGCTCTGCATCACTCTCTGCAGGAATTTCTTATTTATTCATAGGCAAGAGAAGCCCCAGAAAACCACCTCATACAAATGAAAGCAAGTGCCAGTGCCATGAACAGTCTGTTCAGGTCTCTCAAAGGTGATAAAGGGCATGCATAAACCCAGAACCTATGGTAAGATTTACCAAATCACTAAAATTAACTAGCATTTTCACTCTTATTTTAAAGAGTGCATTTAAAGCCAACGGGCGTTTAATTCCTAGAATCTGTTGGCCCATTTCAAAATGTTACTATACCGATATTCCTCTGAAAATATATCACCTTGAAAAAAATCAGCCTTGTGATTTACTTTCACATCAATGAACATGTGTGTGTAACCAAAGTGAGAGCAAGGTATAGAATGAAAACCTGAGGGAAATACTTAGAACAAATATTTCCCATGCTAATGAGGTGACTATCAACTCAGGTTCTGGCGCTCTTGAGAGTTTACTTGGCATGACACAAAAGCAAACAGTGACATCTCAAAAGTTAGCAGCTAGCTATAAAAATTTATTTGTTTAAACTGAAATCTTGAATTGTTTCTGGAAATGAACTAAATATGCCATTGCTAAGTATTCTGTATAGTCTTAAGATATAGGTGCAGGCACAGCAGACAGAATTATTTTTTCAGAGACTTTCTCTCTCTGACTACTTTGAATAAAAAAATGTGTTTACACAGTACAGAGTTAAAGATGAGTTTGAGGCCATACTTAGTGTCTGAGCAGTTCGAAGTGCCCAAGGACCCAAAACATTCTCCAACAGCAGAACAGACACTAGCAGTGTGGAAGTAGCCAGTAAATAATTTTGCCAAAAAGAGTGGTGCCTCTTTGCTTCAGTCTCCATTAATTCTTGAGTAACCAGCAATAGCCAGTTATGCAGGCTTGAATTCCGACCTATGTGTTAAAACATTGCTCCATTACACAAACTAATTTTACAAAAAGTTGAGTGACACTGTTCTGAACCAAAACCATAACCAGCATGCCTCCACTGGCCGCCTTAAGCATCTGGCATTCAAAATAGAAAATCTACATAGTAAATTGTTGAAGAGCTGAAGTCAAGTGCTGCGTATTTTAGAAATAAAATATCAGCACTGTTCATGGAGAGAAAAATAAGGATATTAGATGCTGCAAGGAGTACTACACCAGTAATACTGAAGACTTGTATTGTTCATTTGTCTTATTTGCTATTAAAACTAATGGTCCCTGCCCTCAGAATTGTGCTTAATGGTAGTTCTGAAGAAGTGAAATCTACTGTGTTAATTTCTCACCCCGTTAGGAACATCCAGGCAAACTTGGCCTCCAGATGATATTCTATTGTACTGCCATTTCCTTCTGCAGTTATGTGCTTTGGGCACTGCACCAATTTCCAGCAAAGGAATATGGGGAATGAGGAAGAGGATCTCACAGAGAAATCTCTTAGAACTGATGGAAAAAAGACCCCTGAAGTGGCAGTCTGGAAATCATGGTGCCACTAACTCATTGGTAAGGTTCAGCCTGAATCATTTTAATAAGACCAGACTTACTTCCCAGCTTTATTTACAAATGCCCATATACACCTAGTCTTATTTTAAGCACCAAAACCCAGGCTGTGACATCACTTTCCAGCTGCCACCCAGCCTTCATTGACCATAGGAGAGTCTCCCAGTGACATGGCGGGCAGCAAGACCACAGCTAGCAGGGTGGCCGGGCGACTGCGTCCTTCCCAGCTGCGGGCTCGAGGATGGCTGGTGCAGTCTGCAATGGCGGGAGGGTGCACGGAGGCACACGAAAGGGTCTGTGTCACCCACCGATGAATAAGGCACCAGAGGAGATAAAGGAGGCAGGAAGGGCTCCTCCTAGAGTAAAAGAGGAAGGGTTTATTCGGTGATGGGATCCAGTAGCACAGGTAGCAGGGAGCATGAAGAGCCCCCAGCAGCCACTGGCATGAGATTTTATAGGGCTACAAAAGGGGCGGGGTAAACTCTAAGAACGAATCACAACAAGGCAAGTGGGTGGTACAGGGGCGGAGGAACTCTCAACAAACCAACGAGGTATAAGGGAGGCGGGGAGGAAGAACAGAGAGCCAATGGGGTGTTAAAATGGGTAGAAACTTCAGGGACATAATCTTATATAGGGGGAGTAGGGAGAAGAGGGACCAATCAAAGAGGAATGGTGTGCATGCTCTCGCAGGGCCTTGTGGTATCTCACCCTACTCTAGAGGGCTTGATCCTGCAGTGAGGTCCAGCCAGTGGACCATTTTTGGGGTGTGGGTCACTTGCGGCTCAGACAGTCCCACACGGGACTGAACCACCGCAACATCGCAGGCTTTTTGAGAGAAGTGAATTTACTTTGGCACATCCTGAGTGGAGAGACAGAGAACTGCAAAGAAAAAGCACAGTCTCTTGTGAGCACAGCAAAACGTCCATTTGGGGAGTCAGTGTTTTGAGGTATTTCTTAAAAAAGCCTAACCGTAGTAGATTTCATAGGGATGCATCTAGCAGATCTGAGGCAGGCAGATGACTGCTCTTCATCCCCGTGTGAGCTTTCCCTGACTCCAGGTCTCAGCTGCAATTTTGTGGGAGCAGCTGTTAGTGTGTTCTAGTGCAATTTCTATTTCACAGGTATTTTTGAAATGAAAAACAGGATCTTGAGAAAAAAAACAAAGAGACAAAGAAAATGCACCTATTTTAGGATATCTATCTTGAGTCATAATTTAATTTCTAACAAAACCAGTGGAGTTTTGTTTCACTTGAGTAAATCACTCCATTTGAGAGTTTAGTGTTAACAGAGTTACTGTTGCTGTTCAGACTTAAACTGTACAAAAACAAATGGACATGCCAGTGAGTATTGGAAACAGCATAGCTCAATACTTCAACTAAACAAAAAATAATTAGGAATCCGTCATTCTAGAGAACTTAGTGAATTAATTGCATTTTTCCACTTCTTAGCTATTAAGCTGCAATTTTGAATCTATCACACATCACGAGACCAAAAGATTATTTATTTGCCATCTGAATGTTGCAGTTGCTCTTTACTGAAGCAATACAGGCAAGACTGCAGAAAACAGCATCTTTTTGTAGACTTCTGTATGTCTTATTTCTTTATAAATGAAGACTGGCATTATACCTCCCTGAACATAAAAATCAAGGCACTTCGCTGGAGACACTGTCAGTGATAATTTTCTTATGATTACAGATCATAATTAGAAACCTCACCCTATGGAAATGAATACAAAGATCTGATAACAGTGCCAAGCCTTGGCAGCCTTGTCAGCCTTGGCAAAGGACCAGCTTACCTAATATGACGCATGCCATTATCCTATCCTAGTCACAGGTATGGGAATTAATTTGGAGTGAATTTTCATTTACGAACACTTTCATCTAGATAGTTATCATCTATTACTACCATGTGAAGGCTTTTATTAATCTACTCTACACCTTATTTATGTGCTGCAGGTTAGAGATTTTAACGCTAGTTATTTTAAGAGCGAGATAGCACTTAAAAATTGTTAGTGGCTTATGATAATTGGCTTGCATTTGCTGGCATGTTAAATACTATGTTCTTTACTGTGAAAGCTTAGGAAGTATCCAGTGAGTCATATTTTTCTATATTAGAAATGGGAACTTTTAATTTTAAGGGAGGCTGTTTATTTCCACAGGCTAACTGGATTCCACTAAGCATTTTGTGGTTAGACTAAGCTCAATGTTCTCACTTCATTCACTGTGAAATATGTGCTATTACACCTCCTTGAGTATTGAATAATTTTGATTTGTCCTGAGTGTTCATGTTTTGGAGTTACTGCACGACCTGTCTCTCTAAATGTCACAATGGACCTTGAAAAGGAGTGGATAATCAAGAATTTGAATATCTGAAAGGCATGAAAGGCATTGCAATGTAATATGTCTGTTCTGGATGACATGACCTTCTTGTAGAAAACAGATTTCTGGACCATTATAATATGAATACCCTAGTGCCTTTCTAAATCCTTTTCTGCTGTAGAATAACTACTTTGAGAAAACTTTCCCCCAAGCAAAATAGATTTGGGTTTTTCACTCCCTGCCCATAGCCCAAATCAGTCTGAGCATGTAAGAAGATTGGTGGTTTGTCTTGGATATTTTCCCACGTCCGGCACAATGATGAAAGCCTCTGGGGTAAGTATGAAAAGCTTCATCCTGAACAATGATAAAGAAAATTTCCCTTGGAATAAAATTCTTTCTAAAATAGGTGGTTAGTGTCCCAAAAATTTTGGACATTTCCTTGGCTTCATTCTTCCTGAAGTCTTGGAAATTCACCAATGGCTTTGTGGCAGTGACTTGTGTATGCACCATGAGACACTTTATGGACATGCTGGTCCATGTAAGGTTGATACAATTACTGAATTAATTGAGTCCAGCCGATCACTTACAAAAAATGTTTAAATGAACCCTGGCATAATCCGATCTCTGTCTTATGTCCTTCCACACCTGAGGGGTGATCTTTACCTGCCACTTGTATTCCAAGAGAGACTTGTTTGCCTGAATGTCAATGTTTCTACAAAAACCTGTTCAAATTAACTTCTCAGTGAAGATTTTTCTGGTGTGCAGGCATGGTGCAGATTTTGCATTCTTTAAAGATACTATGTACTTCTTCACGAGATAAAACATTTTCAGTAACGCCTTTGTCTCTCAGCCTCAGGAGAATTAGTCTATTTTCTAGATAGATAACTGCTGACTTAAGATATCTGTTTTTCATACAGTGGCTCAGATGGAAGCAATGGAAACCAGCTGAGCAAAGAGCAAGACTGATGGGATTGGTATGTCACATAGAAGTGAGATATAGTTTTAAGTTCCTTAGTGGAACAGCCTATTTTGTGACAGACATTATACGGTTTCTGAACATCTTCCGAACAAAATCATATTTACCAGAAGAGAATGATCACTTGGGTTATTGATGTATTGTTTTAATAAGCATCAATAATAGTTATTGATGTATTGTCTTAATAAATAACATAAAAAATGAGTGAAATCTCCCATGAAAGATTTTAGTTCCATGATTACCCAAATAAATTCAATTCATAATGTACAGCTACATTTTTCACTTGATACAGACCACAGTAAGGGAAGAGGAGTATATGCCCTTTAACAGGAAAATGAAGTCAGGCCAGGTCAGCCATAGTGCATATTCAAGCTCTATTTTACCTCAGGATTGAAAAAAAAGGCAATTTAAAAAGTGCATGGTTTATAGACCTCTACAGCCACTATTACTCCTTAAATCTTCTAGCTAGAGACAAATGAAGCATGGAAGGTCCAGCATTGACATTATAAGATAGTAAAGACAATCTGTTATATCATACATATATTGTACTAGACTCTAATTTGGAATATAAGTCTTTGTGACAGATGATTGTGACATCATCCTTCCCTGAGTTTCATTGCAAGTAACTGGAGCTTAAAGATAATGAAATGCTTTATGTCCCAGCAACTCTCTCAAGGTCAACCAGGGGAAGTGCTTGTACACTGCCAAGTGAGAGCACTGTGAGCAAGTTCATCCTGGCTCAGCACTCAGTGTTAATAAGCCGATTTTTCTCCACATGATTGAAAGTTTTCCAAGAAGGCTGTCTGATCTTCTGATTTCCACAAATTTCCCCTCTATTATTCCTTTTTGCTGCAAGAATCTAAGTTTCAGTTAGTTCCATGGTCAAGAGCTTTTGGGATATGTCACTTTATCTCTATGTGATGACCATACTGTAAGTTCATTATGCTTGTGAAACCATGCAGTAAGCATTTAAATTGCAATGCCAGTGTTCACTTTTGTCAACCTCTAGGAAATAAATAAAATGAGCATGGTATAAGTGTGCTTTATCAAGTGAAAGAAAAGATAAAGCGTGAAACTCCATATTGCTTTTCTAATTAATGTAGCTAGGTGGAAAATGTATGCATTAGTTGCCTGTTGAGGAGATGCTTCTGTGCACTCTACTTAATTTACATCATTGTAAAAGGTATGTCAAGAATCAGAACTATACTCATTTATGACTGCCATGGACTTTGCTCTTTGTCAATTTAACACAGACATATAATTTTACAGAATATTTTCAAAGCTGTTTTTCCCTTTATAACATGGATATAATTCTAATCAAGATCAAATGTTAAAAAATATATATTTCAGAATTATAATGGAAAATATAGTGAAGTACAGTTTCAAGACTACACTTAAACCAATATAATACTGCATGGATATGCTGTCTCTGCTTGTCATTGAATAGAAAAAGTCAGAGCAAGTAAGAAAAAAAAAGAAAGGCAGAACTTTATCAGGCAATACAGCTTGTTCAAAATCAGATGACATCAAGAAATCATGGCAACGTTCTGTGGAAAGCAAAGCAAAACCAACTCTTTCAGCCTGTTTTAACTTCTCAGCTCAAAATAGCTTTTCGTTCTGCTACTTTAAAAGTATGGGATTTCTTTTAATTTAAAGGAATTACCAGTGTCAACGCTGAATGGACTGCTTTTATTTTGCTGAAATGTTCTGACAACTTTGATGCAAAGTATTCGCATTTTTATCTTCTTGAGAAGCCACATGTGAGTTTTTGAGAGGCCAGAGACATGAGAAGTTGCTGTGTGGGAATGACCATGTCCGTCAACCTATTCATGTCATCCTTTCCTGTAATAAAGGTTGTGGAGAATAGTTACCTACATCATGTTAGTCATAGAGTAATACAAAGACAATTACCATGGAATAACTGGTAATTTTTTTTCTTTGCTTCCTGTATATCAACTAAGATAGCAGAAGAGACAAACATCACTTTTGAAGTCCTTGTGCAGGTAACAGGCACATTGTTAAATTTAATGTTCCATCCCACTGATATAAGTCAAGAGCAATCCAGGGAAAGCCAAGGGATTTGCACCACTGTAAGATTGACATGAATGAGAAAGTAGGCCCAGAATCCCGTTCACACTCACAAAGCCTCGTAAGGACACACTGCTAACAGGAAAAAATTAGCCGGAAAGAATATTTTCATTTCAGGACTGCTTTGAAGTTATTGTGAACCAACCACCTTCCATTGACATTGCCTGAACTGTCAAATGCTCATAATTTCTGAAAAAAATCAGTCTTAAAACTTTCCATTATAACTGGCCAATTTTTGTAAACATACTGTAAACACAGCGCAAAGTGCTAGATGGGTCTAGAGCTTGAATAAGTGCTGAGATTTGAGTGCACACTTTCTGCAATCTCCCTACTTCTCCAACAGGGAAGGAATTTATGTGCCATATAGGGTTTATTTTATTACATTTTTATTTTTTAACCTCAGACAACCTCTTTCTTATCTAAGGAAACCAAAAGTGAATGCTTTTGCAGCTGGACAAAAAATGTTTCTAAAGCCTAATCCTCTTGCAGGGAATGTGCAGTAACAATCTGTTTTCCAGAGATCTGAAGGCTGGCAAACCAACGGATCTCAGCCCTCTTGAAATGATCATTTCTGCCCACTCTTATGTTAGGATTAGGACAAAAAAGGAATTGAGGTCATTTGCTTCAGCAGAAGGTAGGCAAGGCAGGGCAAGACTTTGTAAAGAAAACCTGCGTACTTCTCTAACACTGGATAGAAGGAAGACAGTGGAAATCAATAGAAATGCTTCTGACTGCAGCCCCAGTTTTATAAGGTGATAAACGAAATTTTCCAGCGTTTATTCCTGTCAAAGCAAGCAAGATCAAGCGGATGCTGAAACATGCACACACTCACCATAAAATCATAACAGGTGACACCAAGAATGTTAAGGTCAGATTGGAAGTCCCCCAAACCTCAGGTTTTCCTTTTGTTTATGCTATAAAACCACTGAGAACTCTGGCCTAGGCAGGTATAAGCCCTACAGACACAGTTAGACATCATCTCCTCAAACCCAGCACTGCCAAACACAAAATGGGTTCCTAATTTGTTACAAATAATCTGTCAGATCTGGATCTTCTCAAGTTGAATTTGAGTGAGAAAGAGGAATTGAAAAATCTTTAATAATACAAGCATGGCTACTTGCTTATGCATGAAAGCCAAGGATGGGAACTTCAGGTTTTCTGCACCAGCTCTGCTTTTAGTGGAATACTTTGTACTTAAGTCCAGAATATATTCATGGATTTATGTTAAACCTAGAAAACAGACAAGCTTTTTCTATTGATGGGCACATGGTGTTCCCCATCATTTAACCGATGTTAAAAATCCCTTTCTGTGAGATCTAATTCTCAGGGAATTTGAGCTCTTAGTAGGGAAGGATCTATTTCACTCCTTGAGACTGAGTATATCAAATGACACTTCAGAGGAAACCCAAAGGTATTCAGGCTGGGGCAGCATGTGAGAAGTGGGATGCTCAGCACACAGCACGCCAGATGTTTCCCTCATGAGATTGCAGTTGGAAGGAAGGCAGGAGCGCATTTGACTGCCAGCTTAGGATTCAGGTACCTGCAGTTTACCTACATTTGCCTTTACACACCAAAGTCCTCTCATAAATAATAAAATAATTAAAAAGTTGTCATTAAAAGGAGGATATTATAAGGATCATTATTCTGCACAAGTTCTTCAAATGCCTGTGCCAAGTCTTTTAGGCTATAGGATGCATAGGCAATGAAGGGGAGCTTACCAGTTTTCACCCTGGATATCACTACTTCTGCAACAGTTAGTATAGATTTCTTTGTAGGCTTTTATCATCCTCTGGGGTATCATTCTGGTTCTCTGAAGCTCTTTATAACTCTAAGTTTTGTGTATGTCTCCTCTGAAGGAAAACTTCTGAACCCCTTTTCACAAGAAGTATTACCCAAGTACTCAAATATCTAGGGGAAAAATAATGAGTGTAAATCCATGGACGCTGCAACCTGTGTATGCAAATGTGTAACCTACTGTATTACAGTGAACTGTGCAGATGGCCAAGGACCTCTGAATCAGCTTACAGCAGAAAGTCTAAACTGATTAAAATTTACATCAGATTTATGCGATTAACTATCATAAAAGTTTTAGTTATAGTACTGAAAATTATCCTATTAAACTGCATTTTTATAATCAGCCACGTCCACATGTTTTAAGTCCAGTTGAATAATAAATGATTTTTTAAACCCACAAAGTACAATTGTCCCTCCAGTCCCGAGACCAGTCTTGACATCTGCTCGTAATTTGAAAAAAGTCAAAAGAATTTCCAGAGCATATAAATGTAAAATAACCTGCTGCTAGTTCAGAGACTTGAGAGCGGAAAGAAAAACAGCAGACTTTAACAAGCTGCCTTTCAGAACTTCTGCTCCTGCAGTCTTTTTGTTGTTTTTGAAACAGAATAATGAGAACTGAACATCCTTGGTACCTTATGCAATCACTGCAGCAAAATCTATAAAGATACCAGAAGATTTTATTTCATATTTTCTTGCATCCTCACGTTTACATACATCCACAGCAAACAATTATAAATTACATATATTGTAAAGTCAGACATTCAGAATTAGAGTGAGCCAAAGTTTTATATAACATGTAGGAGCAACACTAATTTAACTCCAGCTTGTGTGTATCTTTCTTTGTGAATGGGTTCAAGTCACTTAGAAAAAACAAAACAAAGCAGGTAATCCTGCAGCTCAAGTCTGTACCATAATATGTAGGCACAGTGGGGGCAGGAATAAGGAGGGAAGCTGTGGCTCATTGCATGGGCCAAAGGTGTACAGTCAATAACAGGGCTGACTCTTTTCCTTTGCTGATCTCACACTTCTGAGAGGTTCTCAGTACAGCCTGTTCTGCAGGGGCCAGTGATTTGGTTTAACAGGTGATAGCTCCCTGAAATTGAAAGAGAATTTCCTGGAAGAAAGAAAAGACTTCTTTTTCCTTCCAGCAAAATTTCAAAGCCTCGCTTCAAACAGTGGACGTGTTAGTGCTTCTCAAAAAGAAGAATAAAAGGTCATTTTTATCTGCTACAAGAGAATTCGGAAGAATTTTGCTTTTGTCAGTAGAGATTTTCAGAATGATTTCAAGGCTTTTTTACCTGATGGGTTACATTTAGCACAGGATGGAGCATAAATCGTGGCTCAAGGATGTTTTTTCTGATCTGCATTGTCTTACTTGCCTATCACTCAGTTTTATCTGCTTCAGGCCATGAAGTTTCTTAGCTTTGCTAACATTAGCAGTATGCCCTTTGGGCAGTGACACTTCATATGCTCCTTCCCTAAATGAAACAATTTACGTATTTAAGATACCTGTGTACATATACACACAGATGTGTACATATACATGAACATGTATGTCCATATATGTAGATATATGCAAACACATTAAATTTGTATGGATATGCATGTATGTAATAACACCATGAATAGTTTCATTAACTTTTTTTCCCCAGGCCAGCAGAAAAGCACATTGATCTGTTAAGTTCTTAAGACTTAGTTTGTAAATAATTTCGCAATTTATTTGTGTTTGGCACAAAAGAATTTAACCATAATTCCTGACAATTTTTTGGATGCAATTTTGCTAGGTTTACTGGTCTCACTTTACAGACATGGCAGAAAATAGCAACTGTCTGTTGTGTGTGGCACTTTGCAAAGATTAATCTGTAAAGCTTTATGACTGCACTTACTTCTCTCATGGTCTGTGTCTGGGAAAGCTTCTCTGAAGACACCCAAAGGCATGCCTGCAGGGCACTGAGAGGGATAGAGCATCGTCAGCTCGCAGGCTACAGCAGCATCCTTGGAAGCAGCATCCCACCGACACAAGGATGGGTGCAGGGAGGAGCTCAGCTCTGCAAGTGGCACAACATCAAGCTCTTTATCTTCTGCTGAGGAGGCTCTCAGGAGAACTGATGAGAAAGGGTGTAGCCATGCCCTTGGGAGGGTGAGATCAGGGATATCTACGCTGCTCTCTATTCTGGTGCCTTAAGAGCCCTGCTTTGAGGAATTTGGCTTCTCAGGCAGGTTCAGAAAAAATGGCTGGATTGTCCCTTTAGTTACGTCAGTAAACTTAAAAGGACGTAGGCATGGCACTTGCTGGTTGGAGAACTCTGTACATGGAATTTTGTATTGATGTGACAGGCTAGGCCTTTGTTTATATGCCTTGCTGGCTGGCCTACATTAGTTAGGTATTAAAAAAACCACATAACACAAGCTCCAAAAAGGTAGGTACAAGAAAAAAGGGTCTCATAGGCAAAAGTTACTAGCAAACTATTACATCCCTTTACACAATTACTCCAGTATATAAATATATAATGTCACTAAGAGAAATGCTCCAAACTTTAGAGAAGTACCATGTTGAAAAGTACCATCCAGTGGTACTTTTCCAACCAAAAGTTGAATTATTCTGAGTATTATAAACTACATCTCTACTAGGATATGCCAATGCCAGCAAACTCTCGTAGGTGCAGAGTCCCAATATCACTTAGGAAAAAAATTAGAACTTTACCTGTATGGCTCTTTAATGAAGACACTTCTGCTTGTCAAATAGGCACTATCATTACAAAGCTCTTCATATCCGTGTCTCTACATAGAGAGAAAATTGTAACAACTGAAATCACTAAACAAAGGTGTAGATCATCAAGTCTATATTCTTACTGCAAGGTAGAATAACAATACCCTAACCATTTCTGCCTGGATTGATCTTCGGGTCACTCGTGATGCCGTTCTGTTGTTTCTGTAAGTCTGTGCAATATGGAAGTCTATGTGAAGTCTGCAACAATGACAGTTTACCAAAATCTATTTCTAAACCAGTGCTGTTGTAACTGTAGAAAAAAATGAAACCATGAATGTGTGCAGATTTTACTATTTAAATGCATGAAAAATACTGTAACAGTCAGTTACTTGCAAAGTGTAATCCATGAGCAATGGAAAAACTGTAGCTGTTCAGTAAAAGGCATCTAAAAAAGGAAGCCTGTTGTCAGTAGGCTAAATGATACTGCAAAGGGGCCAGTGCTTCAGAAGAGATTCCAAATACAGTAAATACTGGCAACTATGATGTTCTGTTATTTGTGCTCAGATTAGGCAATTTACATCTAGTTTGGGTGTGCTTACTAAACACTGAAGTAATAGAACATGACTGAATAATAAATACTGTTTTGCCCAAAACAAGAAGTTGGTATCATTCTTTGCTGGTCAAGGTTTGTTGTGAGTCATTTTAACCTATATCCAGAGACTGACGTAGTGGTGAATTCATCCAGCTGTGTTTTGGACTAAAAGAGAGCTTTTAAAACAGGAAACATGGGTACGTGCCCAGAAGGAAAGAAAGAAAGTCTTAACAGTAGTGAAGACTGAGACAAGACAAAGGCTTAAAAGGGTCAAGCTTACTAAAGGAGGAAAGAAGATTTAAAATAAGAAATAAGAGATTAGAAATCAAGATCCAGAAAGATCATGGACATTCAATTAAAGGAAAATCGTCCTAAATTAGGATGATAAGAAATTACATAAAAAAGAACTATGGCTGTTTAGAAAAATAATTTAGAAAATATTTATGTTAATTTCAAACAAAAGCTACCAGTAAAAGTAAGTTTTTATAGGTCATACACAGTGAATGTATTATTAAAGCCTGCAGAAAACAATTGCTGTAATTGGGAAAATCTCTGAAAAATCAGGTAGTTCAAATTTCAGTAGAAGCTATTTTTTCTTTCAGGTTCTCATAAAAGAATTAATTTATGAAGGACTGACTGAAAAATCTATTTTTCTTAAAAAAGTAATGTGCTGTAAAATGAAAAAGCTACTTTTTTAATTTCAGAAATTCCTTCTGTAGCTACATACTGTGATATTCTCTGTGTCTGGCTATCATTAAACATTTCTTAGATGTCACAATCTTTTTCAGGCATCTTGTGGTTCGTGTAAAGTGTACTGTAGTTAAAAGAACGTGATAAAAGTTTATAAGAAAAAGGATCGAACTCTATAATTTAGAAGGAATCCACAGAATTTATAACTAGAACTCTACAAATACTGAGTTCTATAAAAATTTTCTCTTCATTCATTAGTTATGAGGCACTGGGTGTTTGAAACCAAGGTATGAACTGGAAATCTGCCTAGTTCAAGAAGAAAGACAGAAAGAAAGGGAGCAGGGAGGGAATTCCTAAGGATTTATATCAAGAAGGGGAATTTTATTTATTTATATATTTATTTATTTCCTAAATACTCAAAACCAAAACTGAAATTTTTCCCACTGAAATCAATAGGACTTCTTTGGTAATCTGATTCAACTCATGTTGGCACACACCAGAAAGTATTTCAACAAATCAAAGAGAAGATAAAGTACATTTGAAAGATTCTGCCTCTTAGAAAGAAATTAATTTTCATTACTGTTTACCTATCTGTGAAAGAGACAGCATTGGCCAGATTGTAATGCTTTGTATTTTAAAGACAGGAAGAACTCCAAGAGAAGACATGAAAAAACTCTGGAAAGGCTGTAGAATTTAGGAATAATTTGAGTCCTGTAACTTCATGCAACTATAGTTTAAATTTCTGTTAAGCTAAATATGAAGGAATGTTTATACTACTTGCAGTTAGGCAGGTAGAATCACTAAGAGCCTCCTCTCCCATGCCAAAATGTCAGGAATTTAATACGATGTACTCAAGGCATTGGTACAAGCATATACAGCAATCTAAAGCAGTGCTGTCAATTCAAGTTAAAGCTGCTTAAGCTGAGCTCTAGCCCAAGTAAAAATACAGATCTCTTTTGAAATTAACTGTGGTTCTGGAAAGTATTTTGGAAAGTATTGTGGTCACTATTTGGTGCAAAAAAGGCTTATAGAAAAACTGTCACTTTTTTCATGTAACGTTTCTGTCTGCTACTTTGATTAGCAAGCCCCATCGAATGCTGTGGTACATTTTGGGAGAACCTACAACAGTGTAAGAAATTTATTTTCAGGGAACCCATTTACCGTGCTTCAATTCATTGTCTGGGGTGCTCTGAGGGAGCACGCAGGAGTGAGACTCCACTGAGCTGAGATGGGGGGATGCACCAGGAGTGATCACCCCGTGCGCTCCCACTGCTGATGGGAGCACAGTCCATGGGGCCAGAGTGGGGCCAGCTTGCAGGACATGTCGCAGAGGTAGAGCCCCAGCTGTGTCCCAGAACCTCTTCTCCACCAGCACTATGTGGTTCATTCATATAGATACAGCCTTTACCTTGCTCAAGGGTTCACATTTTGTCCTTGCTTAACATTAATGTTTTACATTACCTGGTGGAAATGTGCAAATGTCTGTGTATTTAGATACATCTTAAAGCAGTTTTTCCTCTTAGGGTTGTATTTGTGAGACAATGAAGAGAAGAGTCCACCTGAATTCATTTTCTTGAGTGTCCTCTAGGTATGTATGAAATCTGGGGTTGCTGAAATACATTTCTTGATAATGAGTTCATGGAAAACCCCTCACCTATAAGGATCCTATTACTGCAGAGTACTTCAGATCCTGTGTACTTCAGCACTCAACACAGATGAGATGAAATCTCTCAGTCTAGGATACAACCTTCACAATGACAAAATGTAGACTGAGGACAACTTCAGGTTTCTGTTAAGACTTTCTGCTACAGCAGGCAATCTAATTTTCTACAACAAAAAAACCTCTATTTATAGAATATGTAGTAAAGAAACAATTGTATCCACTTGATTTTTTCCCCCACATGGTTCTCTTCCCATTTTCTTGGAGATGTTTGGCGTTTTGACATGAGGATAAGGTGAATATAACTAATGACAGCATAGAACTACTGCTGGACATATTTGGTCAAACCTCAGCTTAACAAGATTTTGCCTGATGAGGAAGAGAAAGATGGGACCATGGGGGCCATGGTCTAACACAGGTGGCTGTGCCTCCAGTCTCTGTTAGTCTAAAATATATTATTTTTCCATCTATGGTCCTGCATATGCATATTACAGGCATGTCTGGGGGTGAAATGAGGACATCCAAATGGCTGACCCAAGTTTGCTTCTGAAACTGGCAGTTTGGATTCATGTCAGCCTTGCTAGTGTGTTTTGAGATAAGTCATTTTATTTTATCAAAAAACAAACATTTTGTTAATCTTCATTCAATGTGGTAGGTCTCCAGAAAAAAAAAAAAGGAAAAATTATAACTACAAATCAGGTGCTGTGCATGAGAGTCATTTCAACCTCCCTGCAGATGTTTTGCTTTTATTTGAACTCATTTCAGTCTTCAGTGTTGTTTTTCTTTTCTTTTCAAATAGAGCATGATTTTCACTCCATGTGAATATTAGTTAAACATTGTATTTAGACAGGAGCAGGACAAGCTTTTATGAATGCCATTCAGGAGGAAAAAAATGTTTCAGCTGTGAAATGGAGATTTTGTAAATGTATCAGAATTCTTATAATGAGGAGTTTTGAAAATTAATTTTTCTTTCTATTTTGAAATATAAGATTCAAATGGTTGTAGTTTTTGACTTCACTGAAGGCTCACCATTGTGGTTCTCTGTGTGTGTTGGGAGGGTGTTAAATTAAAATGTAAACAAAATAAAACAGATGAATCTTGCACCCTACTGCCTCGTCCATGTAGTCATATCCCAACAAGGAGTTATTTTAACAGACAAATTAGCTACTTCTATTTAGAATAATAATCACTCCAAATACCATCAACTGCTGAAATACAGCCTTACATGAAAGCTAGAAGTGTAAATAAAATCTGCATCAGTTTTCATAAAAAACATTGAGTTTGCCTCTTAAGTATTCTGAGGCCATTTCATACTGTTTTGGTAACACATAGGGGATTTGAGTTGCTAATTGCATGCACTCCTTTTACATAAATCACTTTTGAATACTTTTTACAATATGACTGGAAAGACTAAAATGTACCCAAAAAAAAAAGAACGTCTGTGTGACATACATTTTTCACAATTTGAGAATGTATCTAGGTTATGATTCTACAAAATAGAAAGCTCCTTTACAGAAAATTTCTAAATAGCGAGAACAGATTTTGCAATCAAACTAAATGCAAACTAAATTATTAATCTTTACTAAATTTTGATATTACAACCCAGACATTTTCTCTTGTCAGAGGAAGTGATTTCCAGGTGAGACACATTTAGAACGGTTTCTGCTAAGTGGTCAACCTGCCTTAGATTAAGTTGGCAAAGCTGCAGAATACATATGACAGGACTGTATGTTAACAGCTCAGCCAAGACAAAATGAAGCATAAAGTCTCTGTGAAGTGTGGATTTACTGATAGGTCTCCGAGTCTGAATTAACACATAGCAACCCAGAACGTAATAGGAAATTAATCTTGTGGAAAGACACACAAATCAATAAAACAAAATTAAATTATTTCCTCTTACAGTTGTTTCTCAAATAGCCATAATTCATAGGTAGGGACAGAGCATGTGAAGAAAATACAGTATATAGGCATTATTTTCATGATTATAGATGTGGTATAATAAAAGCAGTTCTTAACATCTTTCAGAAAGAGGCACAAAAACTGACCACTATGACCACAATAAACATAATGAATATGTAAGAAACACTAAGCTAGAGTTGCATAAGTGATTGAAAGGGAAGCTGGGCTTTTGGTAGATATGTGAATGACACCGAGTTTAAGTTCAGAGCTAGTGGAATGCCTTCTTCTCTAAGATTTTTGCAGATTTATGGTAGAGAAAAGGAAGAGAAGCTTGAATGAATGTTATACAGAAAGAAACAGAGAACAGATGCAGCTGTTTTTCTGCCCCTCATTTTGCAGCATAAGTGTAAATCTGAAGACCTTTTTAAATTTTTGAACAAAACCAAAAGAATATCCTCCATTTTCAGGCAAATTCCTGGACAGATAAATTGGTAAGAAAAAAAAGACAGTTGCTTTCTGCTCTTCCTTACATCTCTCCCAACTGCAGGCTCATCAGTTTTATTGTAGTGGCTTTAAAGTAAAGCAATGAAGATATGTGTAAGGTGACTTAGAGGAATGATATGAGCCAGAGAGCTGTGAAGCTTAAAAATAAAGCACTTCCCTGTGCCAGTAAAACACTGGTTTTCTAGAGTGATTTGCTTCTTGAAGAGCATTATTTACCTTGTACAGGAAAGATATAAGAGATAAAGAGTTATTTGGTTCATTAGGATTACTTTTCTTCTCATGGTTTTTTTTCATTTTCTTGTTCTTTTGCTTTTAACTAGGCATGATGAGAACCATTTTTGCCTTGTAAGGAAATATACATCAAGGATTTTTGTCTACAGAAAAAAAAAATTGTACTTTCTCTATTCCCACTAAGATTTTCTAACAGAAAAGCTTTATAGACTGGGTAAATAACCAGTGTCACTTTTTTCTTAAGATATTCAAGTACAAGGCAGCTGACAATTACAAGATTTGCTGGTGATCCCTTCAATAAGAAAAGTGGGGAGATTAGTCAAAACAATAAACAAATTAAAATGATGCTGTATAGGGCAACCCAAAAGTCAAAGAGATGCCATACACACTGTCTAGCTGGAACTCAATAGTGAGGCGGGTGTCAGTCTCTTCTCCCAAGTAACAAGCAACAGGACAAGAGGAAATGGCCTCAAGTTGGACCACTGGAGGCTTGGATTGGATATTAGAAAAAATTTCTTCTTCCAGATGGTTGTCAAGCACTGGAATAGGCTGCCCAGGGAAGTGGTGAGTTAGCAACCCTGGAGGAATTTAAAAGACATGTAGATGTGGCAGCTGGGGCCATGGTTTAGTGGTGGATTTGGCAGTGTTGAGTTAACGGATAGACTCAGTGATCTTAGAGGTCTTTTCCAGACTAAATGATTCTATGATTCTATGAAAATAGTGTTTGCCTGCATCCAAATGACCTGCTGAGGCTTTCACAAGAACCTTGTCAAGGTGAAATACATTGTATGATGATAACTGGACTGCTCAGCTGGAATAATTCAGCAATAACTCTGTCTCTGATAGAATACGGAAGGGTAAGAAACATGGTTGTGCTGATAGTATTTGATTTATAGTCATAGAGGAAGGATAAAAATTATATGACTGAGACTTTTACAATAACCTATATAAGCATAATGTGCAATAGGCCACCAAATAAAGGTTGACTTTCATAGAACTTCTTTACCATAAGGGTCCAGAACTTCAGAAGTTATTGATTCCAACAGTAGTAAGACATTCAAACACCTTTAAACATCCGGTCTTAAATTAATGTGAGATGATGCCTTTAATTCATACTTCAGTAGAGCACCTATTGGTTGATTCTAAAATATAAACCCAGGTGTATTAAGAGAATACTAAGGTGATCAAATAATGAGTGTTGTTAATTATATTTTAATGGTGTAATAATTATGCATTATAGCTAGAAACTTCTGTTTCAAAAAGACCTTGTCCACTGAATTTGCAAAGTTCTATTTAGGTAGGCTGAATCACTTTCAGAAAATCTCTGTCTCCCTCCACTGACTTTGCAGAAAACATAAGATGATTAAGCTCCCACCTGAGTTAAATGAAGTGGGTTTAATTAGTGATAAACTGGGGACTGACGACATCAGCTATCTCTGTAACTCTCCAGGCAACATAATTCAGCTGCAGGATTCTAAATAGTTTATTCCTAATGTTATGTATTTTTCAAAATATTAGGTTTTTTATCTAAAGTGTTTCTATAGGCTTTTCTTCACACCATTTCTCAGTTTCATAGAGTTTAATACTAAGGTCTGAACAAAGAGTCTGGGAAAGAATGCAAATACTCCTGTAGGAGCTGGATTCAAGCCTATCAATTCATTTCACAGATCCTGATTCAGCAGACAGAAGCATTATCAGCATCATGAATAAGTGATTACCATAGAATCCTTGGGATGAGTAGTTTTGTGGATAAACTCTATTTCACTTACTACATTCAGGAATTAATTCAGGGCCCATCTTAAAGCAAACGGCTGAATGTCAAGGAGAATATTCTTCAGTTTTGTCAGCTTTGCCATACATTTAAATATAGTTTCCACGCTGCCAGTGCAGATGAAACTAGGTTTTCCTTGCCAGCACTGACTGCCCCAAGTAGACTGTTCACATAGCAATGACAACACATGGCCAACATCATGCATACAAAACCACCTGGAAACCTTCCTAGACAGGCCTGGAATAACTTCCCAGAAAGACAGAGGAAAATTAGGGGAAATTTAAGAGTGCATTACCTAAAAAAGGAAATCTGACTTACCCAAAACTGAGTTTTGGGACTGTACCCATCTTTCTATCTTCTTGTGTCAATGCAACTGACTGTGTCTCTGCTGTATAATGGAACCCTGATCTATTCCAGACCTGTATTACAAATTCATGAAGTCAAAGACACAGAAGACTAGCATTATTTCTTTGAAGGGGAAGGTCAGATAGCACAGCATCAGGACAATGGAGAATGCTGAAGATATGATCAAAGACTTGAACAGTCCTTTGCCTTCAGGAAAGCATAAAGGGAACTTTTTCAGCATTTCAGCTGAAGAAACAGGTAAGTGAAGGACAACCTGAAATAAAATGAAAATATTAATGTATAAATAAAAATTCTAATAAAATAGCATATATTGTATGACAATCATTAGGAAAATACGTGTGCTTGATCCCAAAGGACCAACCCCCAGCATCTTTAATATGATATTAATATAGTAACATTTTTATAGTGTAATTGGATTTTGTAAATTGGTACGACCCTGACACATGGTCTCAACATAGCTTTTCAGTCTGAAGTTTACACATATTTCTTCAGTCCTTCCTGTAGAATATTTGGCAGAACCCGGGAGCCTTGGAGACTCTGTCCTTTTACAGCAGAAAGCATTAGATCATGCTGATATTTCTCTTCAAAGGACAGCTTTAAGGAAAACAAAAAAGACAAATGAGGAACACAGCCTGTGATACTGAAAAATGTAAGCCCAAGTTTGTATTCCCCCTTAGTGATAAGTCCTTCAGATGCTGAAATCCAGAAGAAAATTTGAGACTCTCCAATATTATTTCTTGAAAATCATTTAAAGGCTTTTTCACAGTTCTAGGGCTGACTTTAAATATTTTACCACCTTGATTTCTCTCCAGACTGTATCTCTTAATCACAACAAACTGTCACACACTGTCAATTTTCACTTGTGGAAATTATCATGAGCAGCTTCACTTTACAAAAACACATCTAAGTGATTTCCGATTGATGGCAATGGCAAACAAATGTGCCCCAGCCTTTGATGAGCATATTTGTGCAGCTTGGAATTTTCATCCTAAAAGAGTAAACGTGTCCTTGACAGTTGGAAGACAGATAGCACCAGGGCTCTTTTCTACTAATACCTCTCTTCAAGTAATAGTGAACTAATCATGGGGTAGATGTTGATTTCCTGCCCTTCATGCATTGTTTCATAAACTCTAGGCTGCAATCTCTAATGACCACTTCCACATGTAGTAGTAGACCCCTGAGTAATAAATCCTCTCTTGGGTCTTACAAAGGCCTTCTTCTCTTTACCAAAATCCCAGATGTGGTATGTGTCTACTCTTTGATACTGCAAGAATTTTTCTTTCCTTACTTTAATACTTCTAGAGTGCAAGTGCATGGTAAAATCCTCCCACCATGTTCAAACAAATAGACAGATCCCTTAAAGGGTATGCTTGCCTTTTTGGCAGGTATTCAGGAGTCCTTGCATCATACCTGTTCAGCCTCTGGTGAAGGGGGAGCGTATGAAAGTTGATGTCCAAATTACTACTATTAAGGCAACTCAAAGTGGACTACTCTCCTGCACAAAGGCAAACTCCTGTAGGAGCTCAGAGAACAAATTGCTGGCTATACATTCTCTCTATTTGGGCAATAGGTTTCTCCACTACCAGCAGTGGAATAGGATATGGAAGATGTGTTTTGTTAGGAGCCATCAGTGTGTCTCCCTTCTGCTTTAAGCAACAGATGCAACCCAGGCTTCAAATTCCCTCTGAACACAAAGTTTTTATGATATTTTCCTAGTTACTACTAGTAAATTTAAAATTATTCTTGAAATACAGGTCACTTGCAAATCTTGATGTTGTCCCTAGCCTCATTTCCATACTATGTAATGTGGAAATAATTGCAATCCCAGGGAGTTTTAAAACCATCGAGAAAATGTAGAAGAGTATAGACGTAGTGCTGTTTTGGACATCAGGAAATAACTGAGCCACAAGAAGAGTTGACGGGGACTTGAGCATGTGGAGCACAGTTGACTGTGTTGGAGAGGTAAAGCACCAGCACACGGTGCAGGTGCAAGGTCCCTACCTGGTTC
>VZTE01001017.1:0-32728 GCA_013397775.1 Eulacestoma nigropectus
AGGTGACCTTATCACTCTCTTCAGCTTCCTGAAAGGTAGGGGTTGGTCTCTTTTTCCAGGCAACAACTGACAGAACAAGAAGACACAGTCTCAAGCTGTGCCAAGGAAAATACAGGTTGGATATTGGGAAAAAGTTTTTTACAGAAAGAGTGATAAAGTACTGGAATGGACTGCCGGGGGAGGTGGAGGAGTCACCATCCTTGGATGTGTTTAAAAAAAGATTGGATGTGGCGCTCAGTGCCATGGTTTAGTTGAGGTGTTAGGGCATGGGTTGTACTAGCTGATCTTGAAGGTCTCTTCCAACCTAATCATTCTGTGATTCTGTGATTCTATGTGATGTTGATCTGAATTGATGTTTCCAAACAGACCATTCATGTTGTCAATAATTCAGATTTCAGTGAGCTCCTTAGCCAGACTGCATATGCTAACATTTAATGCCAGACTGAACTTGCTATGCTATTCAGCAGGATGAATCACCATAAGGGAGGGTGGGTCCCCAGGTATATTGTGCCATATGTTTCATGGTGTAGCAAATAAAGAATACAGAGTGTTTGACTTGCATCTTGCTGTGTAACTTCTACCATCTTCTTTGGCCTAGGTTCTGGGAACCCCCTTGATAGTAAATGTGTTGCTTCAGCATAAATAAATGACACTGCACCTACTGCAGCAAATACCAGTGATGTTTCAACTGAAAATCTCAAATTTGCCTTGCTGGGCGAAAGTGAGGTATGCATTTACAAAACCAAGGTGAAAAAGAGGGTAAGAGAAACTATAAGATAATGCATGGAAAGGTCAGCATCCATGGAACTCAGCTGACCAACTTAGACATCCTGAGGTCCAGCATAGCTCCAAAAATGTTCTTAAGCATTGCTGTTCATCAAAAATCTTTGTTTAGCTCTCTTGAAGAAAAACCATGGTAGATTTCACTTTACTATATCATATGTGTATCTGAAATCAGTTTATTTCTCTTATGCAGTTTATCCCTTTGAAGGGGGAAAGAAGACATTATTTCTCTCTAGTGCCTAAATATTCATGTTGCCACATAGGCACACTGATGTCACTGTTATCTCTACCTCCATTGAAAGTAATTAATTTTCTAAAATTTCCCTTTCGTAACAAATTGCTAGTTCCTTCAACAAATAGGTGGTGATAAACAATTATTTATATCTGATAAACCACCATGAATGGGTATCTTAGAGATGAAATATTATGACAGACTGATGTAACACAACTGTTTATCCCTTCTCTTGACCACTGATGGGACAAGAATTGAAATAGTTGGAGAGCAGCCCACCTGTAGCCAACACCTGCTTTTGTGAAATAGATATATGTTGTATTTTCCCCCTTTTTTATTACTATTACTACCTCAATTAAAAAAAAAAAAACAGAATTAAAGATTTTGCACAGATCAACAAAATGGAGATAGCTCATCTAAATTATGCCTTCTTTAAAATTATGCAGATGTCCCTTTTTGTAAAATTTTTTGCCTTCTACTGTGTTCTGCCATTTGTTATATTTCAAGCAGGTATCCAGCAGTGACCGATCTCTTCACGGTTATGATCCATCTCTTCTCTGTTAGGGGGTACTTTTAAATCTCTTCCTTTTAATTTGATTTTTAATGCAATATTGGAATTACTATATCTTATAAACTTTCAGTCAGAAGTCCCAAATAGAGGTATACTGCTGTATGTCTGAAATTATAAATGTCCTCTTGCTTTCAAAAAAGGTGGTACCAAGCTGTAGACAGGCTCTGCTTTGCTCAACTATCAGTTCTGTCTGGGTAGGCTGTTGGGGGCCGATCCCGGATTTATCGGTGCCCCAACAGTGTTTCCAGCCTCGCCCCGGGCGCTTGGCTGGCTTCTGAGGCCAGGGGTCACCTCTGGAGCCGGTGGCTTTCCACTCCCTCGGTTCCTCACATGGGGATCGCTTCTGGATCCCAGGAGACCGCTCTTCGGGGAACAGCTCACCGTACACCGGTGTCTGGTGCAGCGCAGAGAGAGGCTTCCTGCTACAGGCTCGCTTCAGGCGCATTATAAACTAGCCGAGGCCAAAAGTAGAGGGTATGGGAGGGGGTCTCCCGAGCTCGGTTTATTAAGGGTAAACTGGGAAGGGTACAGGCAGGGAGAAGATCCGAAGGCTCAGGGAAAAAGCCCCCGAGCAGCAGCGTGCTCAGGGTTATAAGGGAAGGCAAACTGGGAGGGGTCTAGGGGTAACATCCAATGGGGCTTAACCAAAGAACACATCAATCAACACAGAAACCAATAGTCTAGAACTTAAGGAGGGGTCACAACAAGGAAACCAATTAAAGGTCGTACAACAGCGAAACTTCTAGAACGGGGGGAGGGAACAATTTTGTGGCACCGCCCATTCTCCACCCACTGGGTGGGGCTTAGACCATCTCCTCATATACTGGCTCCTCCCAGGAGGAGGAGTCTGAAGGGGCGGGACTGGGGTGATAGGCGGGCGGGTCTGGCATATAGGGGGACCGCCCCTCTACACCAGGCTGCTGATTCCTTTTGGAAATTATTTGCCCTTCTGTAGTGTTTTCTTTCTCCTCTGCCTTCAGTGACAAAGAAACTGTCCCTTACCCTGTTTGCATGCAACCTCCAGAAATAAAATGCTCAGCTTGATTCCTTCTGGTGCTTTTTTGAGAATAATGACATGACATGGAGTATAATTCTTACTGTATGTCACATTCTGTAGAACTTGTTGTTATACTGTGTATTTGGCGTCAACTACAAAAATACATAAATAAAAACCAACTGTCCTATGATTCAGTTCAGGCTTCATTGACTGGCACAACTGATTCCCATGATTCATATCTTCCCAGTTCATCTATTATTTAAATGTTAGTGTAAACACATCGAAATTCTTTCATACTTCTCTGCTCCCCACAAGAATGAGCCTAACAAACACTGCTGGTGGAGTGTCCTGATTGATGGTCCTTCCCCTAGAGATGGTAGAATTACAGTCACACTCATTCCAGTAAAAGAGCCAGAGCAAGTATGCTTGAAATTATCACTGCATTTCACCTTCCAGTATTTTCTCATATGAAGATGATTCTTGAAAAAAGCTTGTTTTCTCTGAGGACCAGATGCTTTCAGAGTGATGGCCAGATTCAAATAAATAAACAAGTGTCTTTGTGAAAGATATTCATCTGTCATGCAGAGAAACCTAAACTGTAGAGTTCATGTAAGTGTCACTCACATCTTGAAGATGGCTTACTTATCAGGGAATACAAGGTTTTTGCCAGGCTTAAATGCCAGCATAATTTTTTTACAGAACAAATCTTCAGAATGTGGCACTTACACCCAACAAGTCTTGCCTAAAAAGTCATACTTTTTTACTCAGTGCCTAGCTGCAATCCCAGGCAATATTTACTTTAGATAAATTTAATGTTCTGAACCTGTAAATCCAATCTCAGGTAATATTATATTCTGTCCTAAAATTGCGGTGTTTATAGAAAAACATTGTGCTATACAAGTCATTAGCAGATCCTGCCTATAGGGTGGGATACAAATAATAGAGGTAGGCAAATGATCTCTTGATTCTTTGCAGTTGGGAGATACTGTTGGTATTTAGACCTATCTACCCAAGTATAATCCTGCACTGGTAGTTTTCCAAGTTCCACATATCTAAAATCCAAGGGGTAGTTGAGTACACTGATGTAATTAGATGTCCAAAGCTAATCAAGATTTTTGCAGTGCTTTAAAAAGAAAGAGTTTTAAAATAAGCCTGCAAAAGCTGCACTGCTTTTCTAAGCTCCTTTTCTGAATAAGTTTATATTGCTACACTGCATCTTTTGTTTGGTCTCAAGAATGTTGTTTTCTCCTAGGAGTTTCTGAGACAGGATATCACCTCCAGCCATCATCTCAAACTTTTACTTCTATTACCTATTATTCATTTTACATCTAATATCTTTGCAAAATTGTCTGATCTGTTCCCATTTGTGTCCTTATTGTCCCTTAACTGCTCTGCTTCCTTTTCATCCTTATTGTTTTCCTTAAAAGCAGTGGTTGATCTTCTTCACTCTTTTAATGATTTTAGTTCTTTCCTTCATCTCTTCCCCTTGCTTGACATGCAAAGCCATTATGGGGAAAGTACTGTGTGAATTGCTAAGTGTTACTTATTTGTAGTCTAGCACTCAAACAGTGATATATTTCCTGCTTTACTGGGTGGCATGATCGAAGTTTCCTTGGCCGAATACCTGTAATTTCTGGTTACTTTTACTGTTTTTCATTTTCTCTTCTTCTTATCAACACAGATCAGATAAAATCGGGCCATTCAACAGATTATTATGCAGAGTTTTATCCAGCGAGAACCACCCTCTTAGCTCCACTCACATTGACCTTCTGTGGTGCTAGAATTGCTTGAACAAAACCTTATCCAACTTTTCAAATCTTGTGTGAGTAGTTGTATAGATATAGACGTCTGTGGATATGAACAGTACTAGTGCAGCTGTAGAAGGGGAGAAGAGGAAAGAGGAACACAGAATATGTTTTTGTTCTTTGCAGGTCTGCATACTGCAGGTTTCTTGGTCAAATTACAGCTGTAACTTCTATGTTGCCTGCCTGCCTTCCTTCCTTCCTTCCTCCCTTCCTTCCTTCTTCTTTCTTTCTTTTTCTCTCTTTCTCTCTTTCTCTCTTTCTCTCTTTCTCTCTTTCTCTCTTTCTCTCTTTCTCTCTTTCTCTCTTTCTCTCTTTCTCTCTTTCTCTCTTTCTCTCTTTCTCTCTTTCTCTCTTTCTCTCTTTCTCTCTTTCTCTCTTTCTCTCTTTCTCTCTTTCTCTCTTTCTCTCTTTCTCTCTTTCTCTCTTTCTTTCCCTCTTTCCCTCTTTCCTTCTTTCTTTCTTTTTCTCTCTCTCTCTCCCTCTCTCTCTCTCTCTTTCTCCTTCTCCCTTTCCCCATACTATTTTCCTTTACTATTTTTGTTTTATAGTTTTTGTAGTGGTTATGCTGACTCTTCAGCAGTCTTCTCTGGCTGTTCCTTTGGGCTTTATTTGAACAGATCCTCATTTCCATTTCTTTCATTCTTCACCGGGAAAATGGATTTAGCAGGGTTTAACCCATTCTTCCATCACTATTGGTCCATGTAACACATACTCCTGTACTGTGTTTTATAATGTTGTGCTTTCTCCTTGTCATGCTTTCTTGATTCCTTTCATTCATCTAAATGACATCTATTTTTTTCAGTCTGTCTCTACTTCTCTAAACTCATCTAGGTACAGGTTTTTCCTTACCTCTTCAGTTGCTAATCTGCTACTGACACTACTGGAAAAACGTATTTTTAGATTCGCTCTCTGTCCACTGTCTTCTCTAGTTTTGAATGTCCCCACAATTCTCCATTTTTCACCTGATCATATTCGGGTTCTAAATCTTTATTCAAGCTTTGTAACTTTGCCATGCCTCTATGCCCATATTTGCCCTTTTACATTATTTCCTCTGTTTTTATAGTTCTGTGCAGGTTTACGGTTTCTAATGTATTGGTCTGCACATCTTGACAGTTTCTATCATAGTCATGATTCTTCTGCGGCCCCCGCACATGATTTGAAATGACTGGACTCGGCATCAATTTCCAATCATCGGTGCCAACTGACTTTCATTTCCCCTGCCATCATTTCCATTTTTCATCTTCTCTGAAACTATACTGGACACTCTTTAGAGCAGGAGATTGATGGACCTATTTGACCACCTAATAGAAAAAGGCCTTGGTGTTCAGTGACGCTTTGCCTTGAAGTAGCAGAGCGTCAGTACAAATAAATGAGAGTTTTCATTATCTCAGTGGTGCTAATTGCTCTGAATTGTACCAGGCAGGCTTGGTTTTGTTTTTCAACTTGCCTTTCTTTTGCTGACAGAAAAAATAAACAGGAAAAATATATCTCCACAGCCTCAGGAAAAAAAAAGACCTGATGATTTTCTATTTTGTTAGCTGGTACTTGTTCTCTCATTTCACCAGAAGAAATAATGTGCTATACACTACATTAAAGGACCTTATCTGAATTTATGTACTCACAGGCTTATTACTTATAACAGTCAGAGACAAATTGGCATTTAAATAATGGCTTATTCATTAATATATGCACTGAAGTACATAGTCATGTTATGGAAGAGCTCAAACAATTATCATGCTCAATAGTATCTCATAATGAGCTGGTACTCTATATCATATTGACCTTTCTGTACTTTCTGAAAATTGTTAAGGATGAGAGAGGTGTAAGATCCCATAGAGTCTTTTTCTCCCCAGGAATATAATTTCAAAAGATGTGATTAAGGGGTGTATCCTCATCCATTCAAGGAAAAAATAGTGATGGTTATTGTTTGTAGTCACAGTCCTATCAGACCCATAAGAACACTGCTGAAAGTAGTGTATTAGATATTAAAGGCAATGAATAGCAGAATAGATTTATGAGTCTAACTCCATTTTTAAAAATAATTTTCTTTTATCAGAAATGAAACAAAGGAATACTTCATTTTAATTTACATTTAGTATTAAATTAATTGTGGTAATTACCTTCCCCTTATTTGTTTCCAGTCTATGCAGACCTGACATTTCCAGGGCTCCTGAGAACTTTGCAGACCTGCAATGTTAATCCATAAGTTAGATTAGTCTGCGAGGGATCCAAGGTTCCTGCTGATTGTAGGGACCAGGCAGTGTCTACGGGAGACTTCTGTTCCTTCTTCCCCTACTGTTATGTAATAAAGTCTTCATTGCTCAAATGGGTAACTTCCTTCAGTGGTCTCACAGCTTGAAGCCTGTGATTTCCCATGTAGCTACACATCAATTAGCTGGGCTCAGAAATGGGAAAAATTAATTCCAGGTCTTTTTATTCCTATAGGCAGTGCCAATACACCTACATAAGCACATACTTATCCACCATCACAATGCAGTATCACTAACTTTGACACAACATCCATTTCTGTAGAAGGATCTATAGATAAACATAAGGTATGTCAGACCACAGTTTTGGACCTGATGCATTGGCTCTCCTGGTATATGAACTTGGCCAAGTTGAAGTTGTGGATCACAAATGGAAAGAATGAGGAGATGTCTTGGTCATCCAAGCCTGGAAGGATTTCAAATTCATATATTCTCTTTTAAACTGAAACAGGAGTTTTCATTCTTCCAGAAGCTGCCCGCTTGAGATATACTGCTAAACATATGTCTAGTTCTTGCTAGGGTGGTGGATGTGTAATTCTCCCCAGTTTTTCCCTTCTGTATCTGTAATATAAGGAAATAATGATCCTTTTAGCCTTGGGAATGCTGAAACAGTTTTGTTTCACAACTTTCAGTGAGCACTGGAAACTGTCACTCCTGCCAAAGTTTTCATATTGCATTTTCAATTTGTGGCATGGGCCTCAGGTACCTTCATCTGACACCAGTGCTGCATATCCAGTGATGTTCTGTGAATCTGGTCTCTCTGTCTTAACTTCATTAGAGATGTAAAACTCCCCTTCAAGAAAATTGCACTTCACTGGGGAGTATTTCTTGCAATCATCAAGTATTAATATACATCTCAAAACACAACCAAAACCACAATCACACACATTCAAAAACACCACATCAGAGAAAAATAGAGAGGGATTTCAAAGGATTTTTAGAATGAGAGAAACTCAGGGAGAGCAATATGCACCACCCCTTTGAGAGCCAGAGGTTAGCACGCAGAGGATCAGGGCTGGAGCATGCACCTCTGGCTCCTGCTAAAAGATGAATTCTTTGGCTAGTGGCGTTTTCATATGTGAACACTCAAAGTGGAAATACCATCTAAGACACCTTAAGTAAGAGTAGTTACAAGTAAATGTACTTTGTTTTCTACATCTTAAAAAAGGACTATTTGTACTCAGAAAAAAACAAAAAAACCCCATGACAACGTCTTTACAAAGGGCGAAAATATTCGCATTTTAGAGGCAACATATTTTTGATGTACATTGCTATATCCCTATTAAAACTCATACAGCTAATAAGAAATATATTATTTGCAGTGTTCTCATTTTATTTTTAGTACTCCTACACAAATTCATTTAAAACAAACGAATCTCTCACTGCCCAGCAAAATTTAATTAAAAAATGCAGAGCAAATTTTACATTTTAGGAATATACATGCACTCCATCTCTGTGTATAAACACATTATACGTTATATAACATCAAAATGCACTTCACCTCCCACAACAAGCCTCCAGCTCTTTTCCCTCTTGCAGTATAAAAATCCCAGTCTGATTTTCTCCAAGTTTTGTTATTAAAAAAATAGGGCAGTGAATGCCAATTTTCATCTCTCGGCAGATGTTCATAGCCAAGATGTAAACCCCTGAAAACAGGGGTTTATAATTTAAATGCTGACACAATCTTAACTAGAGCAATGGGAACACTGTTGCCATAATAACTGCCATTCTCTGGAAAGTATTTATGGCAAGGCTTCAACCTTTCTTAAGGCAGAAATTCAGGCGTTTGGCTGCCATTGACTGTGGGTAATGGCAGTGAGATCCAGATTCCTGGGGATGGAGCCATCAGTACTCAGAAACCAAAGCCATTTCAACTTGTCTGCTAAACCTGTTCGTGACCTAGGCATGTGCTGGATCCTGCAGCCCTGAAGCCAATGGAAGTTTTTTCCAGTGGTTTGCAAGAGCAGGTCTGAGTCCCCCGTGTCCATCAATATCACATTCTTTTGTTCCTATCAGGACCTTCCAATAGAACCTGTTTATATATGTGTCTTTCCTAATTGAAACCAGAATATCTTTCCTTGCCTCCCACTTAAACAATGCTGGAATTAATCTCTTTTTACACCATAAAAAGTACCATGTTACAATTCTGTAAATTCACTGGAGGAAAGACTGAATATGAGATTGTGACCCCTATTTAAAAAGCCATAGTTGTTTTATAAATTTCTCCTGTGCTTGCTTGCTCTTTCTCTCTCTCCCTCCTCGTCCTTTTCTCCACTCCTTGTTCTTTTATTTCTTTCTATATACCAAACAAAAATAATAACAAACCCTGATACTTTATACATGTGAAATAAGGAAATGGCTTATATATAAAAATGTTGCAAAATTGTTATGTGTTAAAAAGGAATATAATTACCTGCAAGTTTGCAGTCTCATTCAATTAGAATTGACTATTTTTCTCAATGAGACACAGATAGGTCTCAAATGCAAACATCATAAATGTAACATGAAAAGATATCTAATGAACATTTGTCATATGCTATCCTGTTGGTAAAACTTACTTTTTCCCAGATACTCTGGCCTGATATGTCCAGCATGAGGATAGGTCCATGCCACTGACATGGCTAAAACCAGAGCTAAAATTAGAGGCTCCAAATGCCGAAAGATTTTTCAAGCTCAGTGGGACAGACCCCTGCAAGGTATTTCTGACGTCTTGACTCTCCAAGGCCAGAGCCAAGCTATTTATTTTCCTATTTTATCAAATCTTGCCTTATTTATAGCCAATATCAATGAGAGCAGCTTTCAGTTCGTTTTCATTTAGTATGGAGAGATTAGATCTTTGTATTTCAGCTTTAGGACCGGTGGCATCAGAAACAATGCTGCCACCTGTTTCCAGTTTGAGTCACTTTAAGAAGAACAGGAAAATTGAGAACAGGGAAGTTCAGGTTTTCAGGACACAATGCTGCCACTTCTATTTGGCAAGCTCTCCTGTGTGAATATGACTGATGTTTTTTGTGGCCTAGGCAATATAGGAAAAGGCAATGGAGAAAAACATGACAATTTCATTTCAAATTGCAAGATGGAACAAACTGTATTTCAGATAATATGGCAAATATTGTATGAGAGGAACAGTTCCTTCATGTAAAGTATTCTGAGGCTTTGTGAGCCTCATGGGACTTTATATGTAAAACTCTGAAGATTTACACACATTCCAGAACATGGCTGAAGCTCTGAGTTTGAATTTGAATTATAGCTGTCATTTGTAACAGCACTTTCTTGCTTATAGCACCATCAGAGGGTAAGGCAAATTATGAATTTACCTGTAGCTACAGTTCTCCCTGTTAGGTGGATTAAAAAAACCTCTTCTCTTTAGGATAGCACTTGAAAATTTCATGCCAGCTTGAAATTTGCTGTTAAGAAATTTGCTCTCAGAAATAGATTTGAGCATTTAAGTTGGGATATTTTATTTTCCCAAAGTTGCAATGAGGGCCAAAGCTAGAATACGAGTTTGCTGCTTCTTTGTAGGTAAAGTTTATAAAGACATTCCAGAGGTGAAATTTATCAACTCAAATAATATTAAGGATATGTAGAATTGACTACTTTTTTGGACTTCCAGAAGCTATCTAAGCCAGGTGCTACGAAATGTTGAGTGTGTTTGGTACCCTGCGTTCCCCTAGGCTTTGATACTTCTTTGGAGCTGTGAGTGAGGTGCCTTTGTGTACCCACTAGATGAGTTCAGGACTCAAGATGTTGTTCTAAATATTGAACATCTTTGATGCTTTTTTACCATAAGACAGTCTCATTCACTATCAATTGACTAGTCTTATGCCATGCCAGTCTTATACCTATCCATTGAAACAAAGTCCTTGTACAAGAAATGGTGCAAGAACTGGGGCCAGAAAGAAAAATTAAGCAAGAGAGGCCAACTGTGAGACAGTGAGGTGAGTCTACTGTGGAAACAGGAACGTTCCTATGTTTCCTTCCAATGTTGCTAATGAATTTTATCCTAAAATTGTTACATGGAAAATACATATTCTAAGCAGACCCTCGGGAAAGGACTATTTTAGCTTCCCCTCCTCTTCAGCAGAGTGTTTTGCCAATTAGATTACAGCAATAGTCTTCCCTTTGCAATTTTCTTTGCAGGCCAAACAAATTCCACAGTCCCGGCTGCAAAGAAATGGCACAGCTTCAATGAAAGCCATGCAGCAAGGGCACTCTCCGAAGAGATGGGAGCTGTGGATTTGTATCTACTCAGGCAGATTATGCTGTAGTTTTTCAATTTCCAGGGAAAGTCCTGTAAGCAGAATACTATGATTTCAGCAGGATGTGGCTGTACCCTATTTGATAAGTGTTTGAAGAGATCTGAATGCCATGCTGTACTGCATTCATAGTGCCCTTCACAAATTAAACAGGTTCAGATACTGCTTACTGGCTCCTGTCCTCATGGGCATTAGCAACAGGTGCCTTGTTTGGTCTTTCCGGATGATCCACAGAGGAGGAAGGTATCAAACTGCTCAACTCACCTACATTACAGACAATTCTGTTTTCATGCCAGAACAGAATTTAAGATAATTAAGTTCCCTTGCAATACATATTTCTTTGCCCTTTTCAGATGTCTAAGTGATTACTTGAAAGAGAGTTGTGACAGTTTGTGGCTTGCTATTGCGAACAAAGGCAAGTAAATGTCAAGTAAGTAATACTTTAAGAATCTTGTGTCTTTTGAGCTTTCTGTTTTTACTAAAAAGAGCTTGCATGAGGTTAGGAAATTATTAGAGAGGGATTTGCTATATGCTACGAAACTAGGAAGACTGTATTTTATCCACGAGAGCTCCTCCAGAACCTTTTATCCTTGGCTCTGACTCAGTAGGATTGATGCTATCTCTTAGCTAGGTCTATCCATAACATACTCTTTTGGTACTCACCCTTTTATGGCTCTGCTTGCTGAGGTTGTGCACCATGCCCTGGCAAATGCCTGAACCCCTTCACAATTCCCTTTGCCCACTTTTCTACCAAAATAACTCTCTACGTCCAGACAAGCAAGTAAAGCCACTTATTTTTCATATCGTTACTCCTCGGAGTGCCCAAATAAAACAGCCTATCTGAGAAAAGTGCACTAAACATGGAGGGTATGGGGCAAACAATTCTTGTCTTTCAATGCTATCTGTTTTTTCACTTCTGCATTTCCACCCTGAGCTGTTCATGATCTATAATGAACCCTCTCTCGCTGTGTGGGCCTTGGTGGTTTATTTGATTTGGAGCAGTATAGGCTGAATGCTGGCAAGAAATTAAATACGAATGTAGGTAAAATAACACTGCATTTTTGTCTGTTTAAGAGAATCTCTCAGGTCACTAAAATATTTTGAACACCTACTCCAGAATTTATTTTTTGCTTGAAATTCTTTAAAATAAAAAAGTTTTGGTATCAGCAAAAGAATATTTAAATATCATTAAGGTTTTGACAGAAATCAACAAAAGCATGGAAATGCCCAATTAAGGCAGAAATGCACCATATGGATTTGGATGTGATAAGTAGTAAGCAAGCTGTTATAGTGACACCCTGCTGTGCTTAGGTGTGGAACACATATGTCCCTTTTAGGGTTTATCTACAGATGTTCTTACTTTGTAGCTCTGTTTGTTCTACCAGATATAAAAGGATTGAAATAGGGAGGGTGGGTGAGATTTTTTTTTTCTTCCTTCATGCCTTTATTTTCATATTTTAATTTATAAATACTATTGAACCTACTCATATGAAATCACACTGTGCTAGGAGCTCTTCCCTGCTTGCACTCTTGTTCACAGAGATGTATTCACAATTTAGTTACTTGCCAGTCCTGGAATTTCTGCTAATTCATGTTTGAAGCAGGAAAACCAAACACTTCACTCTCAACCCACAAGTTTTCTCACTTTTACCTTTCTGATTCTTTTCCCCATCCTACCACGGTGGAGTGGGTGAGCAGCTGTGTGGGGCTGAGTTGCTGGCTGGTTAAACTGTGACAGTCCTTTTTGGCACCCGGTGTGGGGCTTTTAATTGACTATCTCCTGTACTTGCCATGAGGCTTCCTTGCCTCACTGTGTGCTGGAGACTAGTGCTGGTTACTGGCTGCGCTTTGCTTTCACTGCTTTCTGTAGTGCTGTGCTGCCGAACAGCCCCCTCTGCTGTGAATGGGATAACATCTGGTGACACCTGGGCTGGGTGGTGGCCAGGGCATCACTGCTGTTTCTGTGCTCCTGTACTGGACAGGCTGGAACTGCAGTGGGAACTTGAGTCAAGAGGATTGTGACCTGTGGATGTGTTCATCCAGGAGCAGGACGCCCTGAAGCATCTGTGGCAGTGGATAAGCCCATGTCAGAGCAGGTGCATCTCAAAGTGTCTGTGGCCGTGCTTATGTCTGTGCTACACCAGCTGTACCTCTGAAGGGACTGTGGCCCAAGGATAAGTCTACACTGGAGAAAGTACACCTCAAAGCATGTGTGTCTCTGGGTAAGTCCATGGTGCAGCAGGTCCACCTTGAAGCATCAGTGGTTGCTCATGAGCTGTTGAGATGCAATTATTAAAATTATTAGAGAGATGCCTTTGCCCAAATTAAGGTGCAAATGAGACTATATGCCAAAATCAATAGTACAGATTTTTATTTAAGAGTAAATGTGAGGTAGAGAGAGATAGAGAAGGAGTGGAGAGAGAGAGTCACAGATAAACAGAATAAGTAGGAAAACTATCATCATTCTATAGATTCCAACATCCTGTTGATCCTGATCTTCTCAGTGGTCGCAGTCTTGTCAAGGTGTTGGTTGTAGACTGTATCCATCAAATGGTGGGGGGGAAGGAGTCTGCAAAACCAGGTCCATTAGGTTTATATTATGGTCAGCCTCAGATGGGAATGCCCAGGTACCCCCCGCAGAGCGGGGAGTTTCACACTGGCTGATGTAATGTTGTGGATTGCAGGATACTTTGGGAGTCTTAACACCCTCCAAGATGTTGCAGCTGCCTCTCAGTCAGCATTTGGAGGGGAGTTTTCACAGCTGAGTCATTATGTAAGGAAAGACATGGCATGATAGGGACTTATCCCCTCACAGGATTCTATTTTAAGGCCGTCTCATCATCCTCTTCCCTTATCTGGAAACCCAGTTTGTAGCCTCAGATGTGCATGCCCTTCCACACCTGGGAGGCCACTCTATGCATCACTAGCGAAGCACCCAGACTATTATTTGAGCCATTAGCACCAATAGTCCCGTCTCTTACAACATCTGGTTGAATGTTTGAGTCATTAATCACTATCAGTCCAGGCTCTCACATGAGGTCATGATGGAGCACCTCGAAGTGTGTGGTCATAGATAAGCCCACAACTGAACAAGACACCCTGACTGCAGCCATGATAAGGCCAAGCTGGAGCAGATTCACACCTGAAGAGGCTGTAGCCATTGGTAAGGTTTATATCCAGCTGGAGCTTTAAAGGCTTTGTGGCCCATGGAGAAGGCCATGCTGGAAAGAGGTGTGTCCCAAAGTGACTGTGAACAAACCTGTGCTGCAGCAGTTATACCCCTGGAGAGACTGGGGCTCATAGAGAAGGCTCCACTAGAAGCAGGTACAGTCCTAAGAGACTGAAGTCTGTGGATAAGTCTAAGCCAGAGCAGGAGCAAGGGGAGGAGTTCATTGCAATGGTAAACACTGTGGTCTGGTCCAAAGGGACCAGGGCTAGAGGCTGTAATGGAAATACAATGGAAATTACTATAATAGGACTCACATGAACCAATAAAAGAGAAGCCTTACAAGAAGTTCAAGTGCAGCAGGGACTTAATCTGAGCTGGCTTTGGTGCCCAATAAATCCACACAACAGACCACCTCTACTGTTCTGAATGACCACCACAACAGATGGAACCCAATGTCATGGACTAAATGGACTCAGTGGATATCTTATGGGCATTTTACATGTAGTTGATAGACTAAAGGAATGATGTTCTGTATTATATCAAGGCTTGGGAAGGGGGGTGGTTGTTAACTAGGTTACGTTAGACAGTGTGGGACTTGAACATGATGTAAATAGTATGGAAGAACAGGTGGAAAATATATTGGTTTTGGCTGGGATAGAGTTAGTTTACTTCATAGTAGCTAGTATGGGCTATGTTTTTGGATTTGTGCTCAAAACAGTGTAGATAGCACAAGGTTGTTATTGTTATTGCTGAGCAGGGCTTACACAGAGTCAAAGCCTTCTCTGCTTCTCACCCCACCCCACCAGTGCAGAGACTGGGGGTGTTTGGGAATTTGGGAGAGAACGTTGCCAGGACAGCTGACCCCACTTGACCCAAGGGATATTCTACACCATTATGGTGTCATGCTCATCATATAGAGCTAAGGGAAGAAGGAGGAACGAGGAGGAGGTTCGAGTGATGGTGTTTGTCTTCCCATGTCACTGTTATGTGTGATGGAGCCCTGCTTTTCTTGGGGCAGATGAACACCTGCCTGCTCATTGGAAATGGTGAGAGAATTCCTTGTTCTGCTTTGCTTGCATGCGTGGTTTTTCCTTTACCTATTAAACTGTCTTTATCTCGAGCCATGAGTTTTCTCATTCTTATTCTTCTGATTCTCTTCCCCATCCCTACGTGGGGAGAGTGAGTGACTACGTGGGACTGATTTGCCCACTGGATTTAAACCACTACACACACTCATAGAGGATAGAGGATCAAATAAATAAAACATCATGACCTGCAAGGTTTGCCTGATTCTGTGGGAATGTAATTCTGATTTTAGAGCTGCTGTCTTAGTTTCAAGCAGTGAAGATAATAAAGGGCTCTCTCAGGATGCATTAACTAAACTACTGCCATAGGGCTACCATATGCCCCTTTGTAACACCATGAGAAATTAGGACTAGGCTGACAAAAATTTCCTTGGCACATCTTCTTTGTGTCTGTTGCTACCCTCTTTTCTCCCTTTTTATGGATAAGGCCACAAGTCTATGACAAGCCTAAGAAACAAATACTGGTTTGTATCTACCAGGTTTCTCACCCAGCCTAGCCCCTTTTATTCACAGGGAAGGAAAACAACTAGAGGCATGACATGGCAAAGACTTTTAGGATTATACATGTCTAGCTGCTGGTAACAAAAAGACCTTTCTAGTTTATGTCAAATTTTAACACAGAAGGTAGTCAGACAGAGTGATAATCAGAGTTCTATGAGTAGCTGGATGTGTAAGCACAGGCAAGCCAGGATATCAATGTATGAAAGAAACAATTTTAGGTTTCTTATGAAGCTCTCTGGTTTTGTGCGTAGAAATGGATTTGAATAAAAAGAATTGTTTTATGGTGAAATCACTGAAAGAACATATGAATGTACAATTTTGGCCCTCATGAGGAAAATGACAAGTCTCCCAGTAATTTCTGTAGTGCTAGGATTTCACCCCAGCTTACTGCTCCTGTGCTTCTAGTAACTAGGTATATTACCTGGGTCAAATCTAATGGCCCATACAGGTCTCTCCTAAGAGAGATCATTAAAATGGCACTGTTCTTTCCCTACTTGTGTAAAGACGATGGAGATCCTTGCACAAGTACTGTTATGTGTGTGTTCATGTAATGATTTCCAAGATGGCTCTGTAGCTCTCTAGCACTAACTAACTTTTTCTTTGCTTCCATTTGACTTTCCCAGTTTGGTGTCTTTATGACATAAACGTGCAAAACAAAATGACAATTCTTATTGGCAATGGTCACATTGTTATTATAAAACAACACCTTACCTTAGCAGATAAAGGGTCTCAGTGAGATCTCAGAATATTTAAGCTGACTGTAAACTGAACTTTAGGCCAGTTAGGATGAGAAGAGGGAGGTGGGGGGTGAGTTCTCACTGGGATCTAAGGAACACTGATGGCTGACAAATCCAAAAACAGAGGCATATTCTCACCCACCCTCCTTCAGATTCCACCTCTTGCCCTTCACCAAAGAAGTGGCCTTTGGCAGAAAAATTATTACAGCTCCATTTTCAGTTTAAGTAATCTCCCAGAGGGGTAGTTGGACATATATATTGGCCATCCAGTGACTTAGGATCCTACTTGAGGCAGACAGGATTCTCAGCTTTGTTTTGATCAGGTAATCTGCTGCTTTATCCTGCACAACTATTCTTTTTCACCAAGTTATCAATTGTTTTCTAGGCCTCTTCCTCCTGTGAGGTCCTAGTTCTTTTCAGTGCTTAAGGTTTACCCTCCCCCCAGTCCAGGATCAAATAGGCTGGCAACTTTCACAAGCACTAGATCCATCTAAAACATATTTATTAAAAAAAAAAAACCAAACAACCAAAAAACCTTAAATTGGAACAAGAAATTATTGTGGGGACATGGGAAAAGGGGGGAGAAACCCTTGGCAGCTTAAAATTAATTTCATGAACACTAGAAATATAAAGGAAAGGCTTAAGCATGAGACAATTTTCTATATGCTGCATATTGCTATCACAGGAGGACAATAACTCAGGCCCTCTCAATCAATTCCAATCTTTTATAGTCAGCCATTGTAAAGCATTTTGCTCCTTGATTACACAGCAGCTGCTGAGACCTGAACTTCCTGAAGCTCAGAACAGCTGATCCCAATGAATAAGTAACCAGTCTGCTATAGACTCATGGCACTTGACCTACTTCTCAGAACTTTTCCCAAAGGTGTCACATACCAGTATATAATTCCCCCAACAATCAAACCATGCAGTGCTTTTTATACCATTTTATATGCCAAAACTCCCTTTCAAGAACCTCCTTTCCCAAAGATCCTTTGTATGTTGACTCATACATCATGTAATAATTTTTGTCCATAATTGTTCCCAGTTGTGAAGCTCTCATATATACTGAAAAGTCAAGAAATTTGTGAAAAACTAAAGATCAATATGCTTGTGCTTTCTTTTAGGATCCCTCTGACTACTCTTCGAAAGTGCTTGGAGACCCCCACTTCCATATTCCAGCTTGGACTAGAATCTTTAACCCACAGTGATAGAAACAATGGCCTTTTGCCCAAGTTCCTGGAGACTGATATATCGTTTTTGACTTTGCCACAGATTTCCTGGCTGATCCTAGGGAATTCACTTAGGACTCAACTAAATAAGGGGATGTGGTGCTTTTAAGTCCAGTGCTGCAATGCTTAAATTTTAGGCTCCTGGTCGGTAGATTAAGCTTTAAAACCTGGAGCTGGAAATATAACTACACACTGCACAAGGAAAATTAGATGTGTGAGTAAAAGTATTAAAGACGTCTTGACAGTTAAAAGGTGAAGGATTGAGTAGAAGTGAATAGGAGATTATCCCTAACGGGTTAATGCTGAACATTGTCTGTGGAATACCAGCCTTCTTTGCTGCTTCTGCAGGCATTTTGATCGCATAATTGTCTTATAAAAGTGGATGTCTACAATTACTCTTTAAAAAATAGGCTCTTCAAAGACTTCCATGCCTCTGGTGCTTGTCTTTATGTAACAACAGGTTGGTGCATTCATGTGAAGTGAGAATTTTAATTCACTCTGCACTTTAGTGAGGCTAAAACTTCTCTCATGAAGAATTTACCATCAGCCTCTAAGACAGTTACCCAATATATGTGATTTGTTGTACCCTAGTTAGTGTTATCCCTTGACTGGTAAAAGTAATATTCCCAGTCTTGAAAGGAAAGGCTGGAAAGAAGAACTACCTTTTTGTAGACGGAATGCATGGCGTCATTCTCTCTCTTGGAGTTGGTGGGATTTTGTTTGGGTTCTTTTCTGGTCGTTGTTGTTGTTGTTGTTGTTGTTGTTGTTTTGTTTTGTTTTATTTTCACTCCCTGAATATCTCATTCCTCTCCAAAAGGAAAGAAAGCAAAGCTGTGTGTTATGCAACTCCCAGTGTCATGGGGTCCTCTTTGCAGCTAGGCTTCTACATGTTGCTCTAATCAAGTAATTAAAACAGTCACAAACACTACACAATAAGTTATCTGTAGTACTTCCAATGAGAATAAGAATAGAAGAAACTGCAATTTCCACAAGAAAGCCTGTCAAGATTTCCAGCCTCTCTTTTTTAGGCTTTTTTAGTATATTGGTGGAAATACCCAACATCTGAGATGTAAATTTAAAATTTCAAAAATTTCATAAGGAAGAATTCATAGAAACAATATATTGATCACAGTAGTTAGAGCTGAAATTCAATTTTCTTTGTAATCTACTTTGACAGCTGCTTGTACAAAAACATATTTGCTTTGATCAGAAATCTGTACTTTTAGTTTAATATAAAGCCAGTGATCTGATCTGTTCTTTAGATTGATAAATTGATAAATTAATTGAAAAGGTCTAGTTATTTCAACATCAATAATAGCCTTAGTGAAACATTCAAAAGTTTGAAACCTCATCTCATTTTCTCATGAACTGTTATTTGTTCAGTGGATCTCTAGTGAACATAAAAATCAAGCCAAGTTTGAAGTCTATGGCATAAATCAATGTACATGGTTGACTAAAAAGATGAAGGGATAGTATGGTCTGGCAAAAACATTTGTGTATGTGCTCCAGTTTAACTTAATCCTAAAGGGACTTAAACACTTTAAATTCATCAGGTAGATGATTAAATGCTTTGAGGAATCTAAACCAGCGGTCCACTGACTGCACTGGATACCCACACAACAGAAGTCTGGAATGAAATGTTGAACTCTGGCAGAAAACAAATGAGAAAGGAGGTACTAGGACCTAAAAAAACCCCAAACCAGAATGAAGAGCCAGATGACAAATATTCTAAAAATATTTTCCCCTACTATATAATAGAATTAAGTTTTGAAAGAAAAATTGAAAGAAAAGAATAACAGAACTAATATATTTTCATCCAGAGTCTGTGGATATTTAAAGTATGAAATTATTTTTCTTTCAAATGTTGTGTTAATGAGTGAGTTTTGAAATATTGCTTTTTGACATAACGTCTGTTTACTTTTCACTTTCATGAGCAAATCTGTGAACAATAATGCTAAGCCTCAAAGTTAAGATAAAACAAAGAAAAGCATAACAGGAGGTAAACGGAATTGAAAACTAAATTCAGCTTTTTGCAATAAAAATTCAATAATTAGGATAATGGACATTATCAAGAAGGATTTAGAAGTTGTCATCATATTCATAAAGATAGAAGCAGGTGTGCACTGCACCTGTGTAAGAACTTCCCAGATTAGAAGAAAAGAGGAAATTCTAATTTATGCCTACTTTGGTGAAAATGGTGAAAGATAATTTTTACAGGGAAGTGAGCAAAATAATGGGCTTCATCTTACTGCATTTCATTTCCTGTTCTGCACACAAATTTCCTGTGTGTCTTGGAACAAATTGCTTAACTCCTCTGTTCCTCAGTTCCCCTCTAGGAACAGGAAAAACAACGTTCCCTTACTTTATGGGAATTTGTGTGAGTGTAAATATTGTCAGAGACTTAGGAGTCTGTCTAGTAAAAATTGCTTTAGGCAGGGGTAGATGAAGAGGTTCCTGTCCCTAGATACAAATTTGCTCCTACTGCCTGTATCAGGTTGGTCAGCACCTTAAAATTTGCATTTTTGATATTGTTTCAGTTTCAGTGTTCAGACTCTATACAGAATTGACTTTGAGTAGATAGAGTTTTCCTTTACCAGTCTGGAAAGCTCAGGTAAGAGCTACAGATGCTTGTATTATAAAAACCTGCAGATATCACTGATGGCAGAAAAGGCTGGTCAATGGAAACTTACATTAAAAACAACTTAAAGACATCCGAGTTTAAAATGGAATGGGTCATCTGAGGCTGTGGCCTCAGCCAAAACAAATAAAAAGCGTCCCAAGGCAAGTCAGGTGTTACATGCCTGTGTGAGGGCTTATCTTAAATACTGCTTTACAAAAGGCAACCAAGAAGTGTAAACTAGTTGTCACCAACTCCTAGCACAGGTCCCTTGATAGTCTTGATACATTTTTTGTACTCTGAGAGAATGATTCCACTGGCAATAGTCAGATGGTAAGAGTGTGGAGGTCTTGAAACAGTCTTGGGTTTGTATACGTGCACATTTCGTGCTGGAAATACATCTCTATAGTTTACTTTGGATTAGGTTTGTATGGTTTAATCTGTACTTTTGGCAGTCAGAGACTGACTTGCTGGACTCAGCTGCAGTTGTAACTGTTCTTAGTCTGTCCTGAGGAAGCTAAATGATCTGCTAAAGTCACACAACACACAATGAGATGGAGTTTTAGACTACTCTATCCTTCTGCTTTTTAGATTATATTCTTCTGAAATCTGGTTGGAAACAGAAGAGTAGTCCCTAGTCCCATTAAAATCAATTTCTAAGTAGGTTCATAACCTTTCTTCCAGGTTTCTGAGTTAATCCTGGAGATGTTTTCCAGGCACATGAAGGACAAGAAGGCAATTGGGAGCAGTAAGCATAGATTTAAAAAGAGGAAGTCATGTTTGACCAACCTGATACAGTGAAATTACTGGCTTGGCGAAGAAGGAGAGAACTGTGGATAATGTCTACCTTGACTCCAGTAAGGCTTTTGGCATTGCCTCCCATAAGGTCCTCATAGAGACAGAAGGTGATGAATTATGGGCTGGGTGGGCAGACAGTGGATTATGTTAAAAACTGGCTGAATGGCTGGTCCCAGAGGGTGGTGATCAGTGGCATGAACTTTATTTGGAGTCCAGTCATCACCAGTGTACACCTAGAGGTCAACACTGGGTCTGGTCCTGTTTGACATGTTCAGTTTCTGTGAAATCCTCACGACTCTGCTTCAATGAAGTACCTAATGGGGAACAAATGGGAGTAATCAGAGTTTGGTCTGCAGATGCCAAGCTGTGATCTTGCTGGAATCAGGGATGGTGGATAGCTTACATGACTGGAATACTTCCATGTATGGATAATGATTCTTTAGGAAGGACAGGCTGGAACAGTGAAGAAGGGATAATTGCCCTTCATGTGAGGGAACAGGGGGAATGCATGGAGTTCTGCCTGGGGAAGGATGATGAACCAGATAAGACAGCATAATTCAGGATAAGGGCTTGCACTGTAGTGGGTATCAGACCACCCGATCAGGAAGAAGAAGTAGACCTGGAAGAGCAATAGCACAGCAGGGCATAAGCAGCCCAGAGTTTTCTGGAAGGCATTGGTCAAAACTTTTAAAATTTCATTAGGTCATAGATCTGATGAAGTGAAAATGCTCTGGCTGGAGCTGGGAATTACAAACAAGGAAGTACTAGCTGGAGTTTGAAAGCTGGTAGCAGCCTTGGCCACAGTGACCATGAGATGGTGGAGATAAAGACAAGAGGCAATGAATTGTAATTGAACTCAAGGGAATTCTGTTTAAACATAAGAAAATTTTGTTTCACTCTAACAGTGATCAAACACTGGAACAGGTTGCCCAGAGATGCTGTGGAGTCTTCTTTCCTGAAGAGACTCAAACCCTGACTAGACATGGCCCTGAGCAGCCTGGTCTAGGTGACCCTGCTTTGAGAAGGTGAGGTTGAGCCAGTCAATCTCCAGAGCTGCCATCTCACCTCACTCTTTCTGTGATTCTGTGATACAGCTTTCCAAACTGCCTGTTTCTGAATTCATACTATCTTCACAGGACACAGGAATAAACATGAGAGAACCACCAGCACCCAGTGCTGCTGGGGGCATAAATCGGTGTGTGGGAGTTCAGCTCACAGGGACACAAGATGGCACTCTGTAGCAGTCCTGGTTCTGGCAGGTGTCACTGCAATGCTCTCAAACCCCACAGCTCTCTGTACTTCTAGTAAAATGGTATGACACATTAAGCTGATTAAATATACCTTTCTATTTTAAACTTTCTCCAGTTAGGTTATGATAGAGAAATATTTCTGAGCATGTTGGGGTTAAGAGAAAAACAAAGAATAAATATAAAAAATAGAAAAAGAGAAAGAAAAGAGATTTGGCCAAAGCCTTCCCACCTGTAACACAGGGCCTAGAGTGGATGGAAGACACATAGACTCTGGCATAAGTTTTAGGTCAAGCTGTATATACTAGAGTGAGTTTCTTAGAAATGGAAATTTGTGATTAGTGACAGTGGGAAGCCTGTAGAAAACAATCAGGCCATTTAGGATGAAAAATCGGTGTATTTTAAAATATTTTATAATAATGCATGAAATGAACCAAGAAATGATATAAAAAAATCCAGTGCTAAACCTTAAGCAAGAACAGATATGAAAAAGAGCTACAAGTTCATAAGAGTTGTTGTAATATCCATTCTGCTGATCAAAGGCATAATCAAATTATACTCAAGCCTATCATAACAGATATTTGCAATGTGATCTGGTTTTGAAAGCTGTATCTAGAATACAGTTATATCCAATTATATCCAATTATATCCAATGTTTTATTGCTTATCAGTGTGTAGGAGTTCCATCTGTAAAGCATGAGTAATAGTGCTTTCCTGCTCTGTGAGTTTCAGAAAATAAATCCGTTAAAATCTAGTACAACAATGGAAGCAACAAACTAATTAAAACAGAAAGCAATGAGATAGCAAAGATCTTTCCCCCTCTCTGTCAGGGTTTGCCACCAGCAGTCTAAGATCACTATAAGGAGCAATCATCATCACTCTTAGTCTTACCAAGTTCTTAAACTGTTGTTAGGTTTTTACTGGGGACATTAAGTAGTGAAAAGAGAAAATAAATCAGCTCCAAATTTAGTAACTCCAAATAAACTTGCAACACCTCAGGCTGAAAGGATTTTTGAAATAAGGATTTATTGTTCATTGCAGGCAAAAACCATTCCCCGCTAATGTGAATAGCAAAATCTGAATGTAAAAAGCAAAAAATTCAAGAAACTAAGGAAGACTTCACTGCTTTTGTTAAAACGAATAGAGCAGAAAAAAAGTACAATGCCCAAAAGACATTCAATACTAGGAACTGTTCTAAAGGATGAACATGTGCTTTTGGAAACTCTACACTGGGAAACCTTAGAATCGGAAGCTTGTAAAAGTCCAGGTCTCCACTGTCTTTAAGAATAACCTATGGACTTCTTCCAGCAAAATCCCTGAAATGAATAAAAAGTGTACTTTTATATAAAACATATCTACTGCAGTAAGGTGATGGTGCCACAAGCAGTTTCATCATAATTAGTTCTTTCCTTCTGCCAACAGTCTTTCCTTCTGCTATTGGCACTATTTGCATTGTTGCAGTAATTTTAAACAGGATATCAACAGACAGAATTTACCAGGTAACTATTACATTAAAGTAGTACAGATAACACAGACAATGATGACAGTATACTCGGTAATTGTTGGTCAAAACTTGTAAATAAAAGACTCTATGGAAATTGGTAAGTTAAATTGCAAGGTATTGAAGTACTCCTACATGATCTGGTACAGGAGCCCTTTTAGACTTCAGCTAAGAGCACTATCCCATTGTGTCAGGCATGGAACAGGACATAAAACTTGATAACAAAAAGAAAAGGAATGCTAGAGGCAGAATGGTCCTAGACAACCAACAGAGGTCACTTTATTTGTCTAAGTACACATTGTGAATTTCTGACAGAAAAACTCAAGATTCCTAAATTCCTCTCTAGCCTCTTGCTCAGTGAATTATGTCATTAGATGTAATGTGTTCTGAGAGAGTAATTCTACTCACAAGTACTTCTCATCAGTGATGTTTGTTATTCTTATTACCTGGTGCTGAAAGAAAAAACTAAGGCTGTGGTTTGTCTCAGCTTGTTCTCCAGTTTTGGAATACTCACTCCACAATACAAGGGAACACTGAGACACCAAGTTCTGATTTTCTTGGTCACTATGGCTGTACAGAAACCAACAGAAGTGAATGACTTAGCTCAGACTAGCATAAATATTGCAAAGGATACACATCTGAATATATTAACTTTCTTGTTCTTTCCCACTTTTGGTTTCTGTCCTGTCACAAAGTGGGAAATGCTAGAAATACCATTAAAGATGGGGTTATGGCTTTTATAATACTTGTGATGTTTCAAAAAAAAATCTCTAAAATGAAAGTCTTTAGAGGGTGGTCTCTGCTTGCTTATTTTAGGAATCATAGAATCATAGAATGGTCTGTGTTGGAAGGGACCTGAAAGATCATCTAGTTCCAAACTCCCTGCCATGGGCAAGGACATATTCCACTAGATCAGGTTTCTCAGGGTCCCATCCAGCCTGAATCTCTTGAACATTTCTAGGGGTGAAGCACCCACAACTTCTCTGAGCAGCCTGTTCCTGTGCCTCATCACTCACAGTAAAGAATTTCTTCTAATATCTCATCTAAGCCTGCCCTCTTTTAAAGCAATTACTCCTTGTCCTATCGCTACATGTGCTCATCAAAAGTCCCTCTTCAGCTTCTTACAGGCTCCATTTAGGCACTGGAACACTTCTCTAAGGACTCCCCACAGCCTTCTCTTCTGCAACTCCAACTCTCCAAATGTCTTCATAGTAAAGTGGTTCAGGTCTTTTTACCAGTATTTAGATGTCCCTGTGGTGGTCCTGATCCCTGTTTTCATTGGTGCTGTAGAAACAGAAAACAGAAAGTCTGTTCTCACCACAGAGAACAAGTAGAAAGCATATCAAAAGCAAGCTACAGGGAATGTGGTAATGTTCAGGAACTTCTGAAAACCTCTGAATGACTTAAAGCAATATAAGTTTTTGCTTTATAATTAGGCTTTTAGAATCAAGGCATTTAGTCTAAGTTAGATGAAGAGTTTAGGGGAAGAAGAATCAAAGGAAGTGAATAAAAGATTTGAAGTGAATGAACTTTCTACCTTATTCACATAGAATCAATTTAACTACCAGGTAGTGGATGGGGTGGTCCATCTAACAGTGGGGGAATAAAATTAGGCAAAAATTAGATCTAATCTGTGCTGAAACTTTGTAAAAAATTAAGAACTTCCCTCTGTTACACTTGTGTGAATGCAAATTAACATTGGAGACTGATTGATGAAAAAGGGGCTCTTTTATCAGTGTTCCTTGGAAGTTCAGTTCTTACTTATCAAGAGATTACCAGCTGCAATCAAAATGAGCACCAGCCTAGCTCACAGCTTCACATCTGATGTTTGAATAAGGTTTATGCCTAATTATCTGGTCACTAGTTAGCTCTTGTAATATCTTAAAATCTATATATTTCAGCAAGTAGGCTTCCTTCCCTGTTGGTCCATTTACAAGGATTTCATGTACATACATATATATTTATATATGTCATTTATGAAGTGTTTGCTTCACACATAATTTGCTGTAATCCACGGTAAATATTTTCAGCAAAATCAGCTTTGAATTCAGGCCTTCAGAGTATTTGCTTTCCTTAGAGACAGCTTCCTGCACTCAATTTTGTGCTTGCTTGTTTCATGGGTCAATACATGGGATTTGCACTGGTTCACAGCTCACCTAACCCTCCTACTTTAAAAGTCAACAGAAGAAGACCTAGATAATAGTTCTTTTCCCCCTCTGGAAAATACCCTAAATACTGATTTCAGTTTTTAAAATGGATAAGAAAACACTGAGGAATAAGACTTCCTCAGATTGGTTTCCATAACTTTCTCAAAGTTCTTCGTAAATAAAATGCCAGATTTAAGAAATCATTAGAGAAATGATCCTCTATTTACAAGTCTCTTGAGATGAAACTGGACTTTGAGCTGTTTGTCCATCTTAGCTTGGGCATTTCATGGTTCAGAACAGTTACTCTAGAAGTTTCAAATGGTTTATCTGAATAGTCTCCAGAAACATCATGAACAATAATGGTCTGCTTTCAAAGTAACATAGAAATATGTAAGTTATACCCAGTGTGGCTAGAGTCCTTGTTCTGGAAGGAACAGTACTATATATTGGTATCAGCTCTGGGGATTATATTCAGTTCACATTATTTAGTATCTGTTTAATGCAAGACACAAAAACCCTTTTGTGATCCAAATCCTTTGCTGAGTGAAGTCCTCAGTACCCTATTACAGAGCCAGGCTTCCTCACATGCTCTTTCTCTGACCCAATATATTGTTTTCCTCACAATGAAAGAAAACAGTTTCAAGATGAGAGGTGGAATGTGCTCCTCACTCTGTCATCCAGAATGGATGATAATCAGGTGGTTGGGGCACTGTCTCGGCAGACATTGGTCTATGGATTTGAACATCATCATTCACAAAAGGGCTTAAAATCAAATTCTTTATGTCTATGAGTGAGGGTTCTAACTGCTAAACCATTATACACAGGGGGTCCATTTCCTCCAGATTCCTCTCTTTTTTGAAAGAGCGAGAAGGAAGCAAAAAAAAAAAAACAAACCCCAAACCAATTCACACTCCATTTATCAAAGAGAGAACAGTTGTAAATATCTACTTTCCAAAGACTTGGAGATCTACACTCTTAAGGTAGTTAAAGGACCTCCCTGTATTTTGAGCTACACTGCTTGAATACATAACACATATTTACTCCAAGCAGACATCTAACTTTCTTCGAACATCTAGGAAGGGAAAATTCCCTTTTTCTGTGTGTGGACCTCCCACACGGTCACATACAATAATTTCCTCTAAAAAAACCCCTTGCGAAACATTTCAGAAAATAAGGTGTTTGGTGTTTTATATTAACAATATAAAATTGGGATGACAGAAAATCAAGAAGTAACAGCAAAGATTCATACCAATTACAAAAGCTCAGGATCAAGGATTATTCAGAATTATGACAATGTGTAGATGGCTATTTCGGATAGCTGGAATCTATTCTTTTTTTAATGGGAATTTCTTAGACATAAGCAAAGACTTTTCTGAGAAAGTTTAAATTCCACTAATCCTTTTTTTTAAATAAACTTTTTTGAAAATTTATTTTTCACATTTCCAGTAATAAAGAAAATCGATTGACTTATTCCTAACCAAAATACAGAGAAATTCAGCCTTCTCTAGTTATTAGTGCCTATTGCTACTGTTGGACTTCCAATAGCAGTAAATCGCTCTGAATCTAAGTATGTCTTCCTCATGGCACTCCACTCTCCATAAACCAATGGTGTGTATCTTCTTCTTCCAAAACAGCCTGATTAATCTAAAGCTGAAGTATTTGAAGGAGGTCGAAGTACTCAGATTGTGTTTCCCCACCTTTGATTTTACTTGCAAAGTCTGCTGCTGGCCTTTGTAGGTCCATGATCCTGGTGAAAAGGCTACATATGCCCCCCTCCAAGAAGAAGAAGAAGAAGAAGAAGGAGTTTCTCAAAGCCTAAACTCAGTTCTGAGGGAGATTATGGAACAAATTCATCTGAAAGCCGTACCTGAGCACCGGCAGGCAAGAATAGACAGGCAGCATGCCTCCTCAACTAGTTAGCTTCCTAGGATTAGAGGTCTGCTTTTGTGGAGGAAAGGAGAGCAGTAAATGTTGTATATATTGCACTTCAGCAAGGCCTTTGATATGGTCTGTCATAGTCTTCTGTTAGCCAAATGGTTGAAATCTGGAGTGTATAAATGGGTGGAAATTTTATGGACCACCAGGCTCATCAACAGTATGAAGCCTGGCTAGCAGCTGATCATCTACAGTGTTTTAAGGGGTAAACATAGGACCTAAAAATTTTAGCACTTTTATTAACAACATGAATGATATCTCTATGTGTACCTTTAACAATTTCACAGATGACACCAAACTGAGGGAGTGGTTCATAAACCATAAGGAAGGGCTGCTGTTAGAGAAACCTCATCACAAGTTTGGAGAAGCAAGCTAATGGGAAACTTCAACAAGGTAAAATGCAAAGTCTTGCACCTTGGAATGAATAATCCCACTCACCAGTGCAGGCAGGAGTCTGCTGGCAGCAGCTTTGCAAGAAAGGACAGTGGACACGGGACTCTTGGTGGACAAAAGTTGAATATGGTTCATTAGTGTGTCCTTGCAGCAGGCACGGCCACTGACATCCTGGGCTGCACAAGCAAGAGTGTAGCACGAGGGAGTGTCTTCTCTGATGCCACTTTTGAGATCACATTTAGAGCACTATGTCCAGGTTTGGGCTCCTTGATACCAAAAGAGACACTGTCCCAATTATCTGAGTCAGGTGGAGAGCCACCACTGTGGTCATGAGGCTGGAGAATATGGTATAGATGGAGAGATTGAGGGAATAGGATTTGTTCAGCATAGAGAAGCCGCGGTTCAGAGAGATTTTACTGCTCTCTACTGCTATCTAATGGGAAGGCATCCAGAAATAAGAGCCAGACTTTGCCTAGAGGTGGGCAGAGTCAGGATGACAGTTAAACACATCTTGCAGCAAGTAACACTTAAATTAGACATTAGAAAAAAAGATTACCATGAGTGTGGTCAGAAACTGGAGCAGGGACCCATGGCTATGTAGGCTCCACTGACAGAAATATTCACGGCTTTCTTGGTCAAATCCTGAGCAATCTGACCTAAGCTGACTCTTCAGGTGAGGTGTTGGAAGAGATGATCTCCAGAGGCCTTTTCTAGTCTAAATTGCACGAAGACTCTGCAGCTAGATTGCCATGCTGAAACAAACTCATTCATCCTATGAAATGTGTGTGACACTATGAGGATCACACAGCCCGCTCCTCTCACCATTAAGTGTGATGTTTTCACCATGCAGTGTTTCCTTCCTGCTTGTGCTGTATCTGTGTAATTCAACTACCATCAATGTTTTCGTCTCTTGAAAAAATGTTTCTCCCTGAATAAAAAATCCAATAGCCAAATATGCTTTAAGAAAATTTTAGATATATGAACAAATATTAGAAATACCACTCAAAAACTGAAAGTCAGAGAAGCCAGATTTTGTTATATACTGGGAGATCCATATTAATCAAAGAACTAGAGTTACAATTTTAATTTATATCAGAATAAATTGTCTTGGTCAGCGCTGATAAAGTATAATTTATTTCTTAGATAACTTATGACTTGTGTGCATAGAAAGTCTATGCACAAAATTTTCTGTATTTGAGTATTTTGGAACAACTTTCTCATTCGTATTCCTGTAGAAGTGAAATTTGCACAATAAGAGTGAGCTATTTATGACATTTTGAACAGGAGAGTGGCATTAGCATTTTGGTTATTATTTTTTCTTTTAAAAGAGAGTTGATCGTATTAAGTTGCAGGACTGCAAACAAGGTTAATGAAATATACAAGCTTTTGAGATAAAAATTACAAAATACTTACTTTAGTTTTAACAGTGATTTATTTGTAGACCATGATATAAGGGAAGTTTTTCTTTCTAAACATTAATTGTTTGGTTTAAATGTTCAAGAACTTCCTATCCAGGAAATTTATTGATCTTTTAGATATTTTTTTGTTTGATTTCACATTATTATCAGACGAATCAGAGATAGAATAATACATTTTGCTGCTTTCATGATATATGACACATTGCTAGGAATGAAGAAAAGTACAGAAGGAGGAAGAATTCATTAATTGTAATAAACCTATGGTTTGCCTCCCTGTATTTTCTGATCTCTAACCTGTGCGTAATGGTTTTGGTTAAAACTCCCATCCTTTCTTTGTTGTCAACTACGAATACAAAGGGGCCAATCAAAATATTGTAAAAATTATCAGTTTTACAATATTAATCATTCCTTATTAAAACAGATGCATGTACAAAAGTAATAAGAGATATAATAATAAGCACAATGAGAGGAAATACTCCAATTACCATAAGTATTACAGAAATTGAATAACAAAGCAAGACTGATGTAATCTAATAGAAAGGAGAAAAATGAATAACTTATGATAGGTTAATACTAGGAAAACAAAAAGTTTTTTTTCTTCTGTGTATTTAATGAATGGAACTAATTTACAGTATCTTAAGTTTGAATATTATGTTTAATAAAAATGGATTTCTCTATAGACAGGGGTTTCATAACTTAATGGGAATATGAGTGCTTAAAGATTAGTCTTCAGTTCCTCTCCATAATACCAGAAAAAAGCAAGTCTTTTTTGTTCCATCCTGTGTATGATTTTATATCTGTTGAAGTTTCATTTTTGCATTTTTAAAAATTTACTTGCAAACATAAAATGTAAAACCAATTCCATTGCTGAGACAATCAGCTTAACTGCTACGAATAGATCTTTACGAAATTGTTGGTGATCAGTAATGTAATAATGAACATATGTAAGGACATCTAAGGGAAACTAAGTCATTTTTCATGAAGGCATAAATTGCATCTCTACATCAAAAAAAAGCACCTAAAACAGCTTAAAGTCTCAGTTGACTGACCCACACTGAAAAACTCATGATGTTGTAATAATCTATTTCCCCAAGACATTTTTCTGAGCAAGAAAAATACTGCAATCTTCTGTTTCATTTACTGTAACATGGTGGACAGATTCCAAAGCTGGTCCAGAAAGAAATAAAAAAAAATAAACAGATAGGAAATATTTAAAGTTACATTGGGCTTCTGAGATGGTGGATACACACAGATACACACATTAAAAAACCCCCAAACAACCCAGAAAATTAAGTAGAAAACTACTGGATGCATAGTGTAATACAAAAAAAATTGACTTAAGGAGAATAAACTATCTAAGCTACCATACATTTATCAATATTGCTTACAATCCTGAGCTTTTTAGATGTTCATCCATCATTAGAATAACCTTTTCAGGAGGAGAAAAATGGATATGTCAATGAATGTATCCTGACATTATCAGACTATCCTAACTACCGATGAACTATCCTAACATTAACAAACATCAATGGGTTCTTTGCCATTTAGGTCTGCTCACTCTTTAAATAGGAAAAATTCAATGAATAAAGAAATAATTGCTATTGCAGGGTTATTACTTTGTACAGTGGCAGGAAAATAATTTCCTCCAGACTCTTCTGCTAATTGCAGGAACCACTAGTCTTACCAGTAAAAACTGAGGAGAAAAAGGCACACGGTTGTTTGGCCTTTCCCATTTTCTTTTTCATCCAGTCCTGTGTCCCATTCAGCAGTGGATCCACGTTTTCTCTAGGCTTTCCTTTTCCTCATGCATGGAAAATATTCCTACATCATTTATGAGCTACCTGACTCTGCTCCCACCTCTTATTTCTCCTGTCTCTTGCTTCTTTTTTATCTTTTTCAGGAGCTTCTTGTTTCTCCATGCAAGTCTCCTGACAATATTTTTTGTTTTTCTGTACATGGGGATAGACTGTTCTTAAGTTTGGAGGAGCTGATTCTTGAAAAAAATGCAGCTCTGATGAAATTCCCTTATCTCCAGGACCATAACCCATAAGGCTCTTTTAAGAAGGTGCCTGAACAGGCCAAATATGTGGTCTCCTGAAGTTTCGAGCTGTGATCCTGCTATTTGCCTTACTCCTTCCTCCGGTGATCACCCTCATGGTGACTGCTGCCAAACTTGATTCCACCTCTAATCCCCAACCAGTTCTTCCTTGTTTTTAAGTACCAGCTCCAGCAGAATTTTTTTCTTATAAGCTCCTCAATCACCTGTGTTAGGAAGTTGTTACCAATGTACTCCATAAACCTCCTGGTTTGGTTGTGCACTGCTGTGTTACCACTGCAGCAATGCCGTTTCTGAGGCCCCGCCCTGTCAAATCACCCTGCACCCTTTGCTTTCCAGACTGGTCTACCATTTCCTCAGGGTACTGTTGGCTGTCATTCTTCTCTCCTACTTATTTAAGCATTTCTCACCAGACTGATCAGCTTGTTTGCAAAGGAGTTTATAGCCTACTTTATCAGATGGGTGTTACCTCTTCCCACCACAATCCTCCAAAATGGTAGCACAGTTTTGAAGGCAAAGTGTCATGGGTTGAAACTGAGTTGATTGACAAGCTTTTAAGCCAATGCGCTTTTGTGAATTTTGCATATTTAAACCCCGTGCAAGGGCGGGAAGTTCCTCTCTGGTTCCCGGTCTCCTGAGGGAGAAGCGGGGGCTTCCGAGCCCCGGGTGGCCTCCGGGCCCGGCCCGGGCCCGGCCTGGGCTCCTGCCTGCCCTCCCCTCACCCCTCTCCCTTCCTTCAGAGCCACAAGCAGCTAAACTAACTATGGGCTGCCCGATAGCCGAATTCACCTGGCTCGGCTTCTGGATCAGGAGGGGCCTCCCCTCCCCCTTCATGCAGCCCGGGGGGAGCCTCCTCTCTCCCCTCATGCAGCCCGCGCAGACCCAGCGGGACCAGCGGAGCCTCCTTTTCCAGCCTGCACAGCTCGCACCGAACTGAACATCAGCACAGCCCGTGGGGAAAGACGTGAGGGAGAAGAACATGGA